>OOFB01009002.1:0-10302 GCA_900323305.1 Trachyrincus murrayi | reverse complement strand
CCAGAGCATGCCCTGGCCAGATGTCATATATGTGCAGCCAGATGGCTTCAAACCGTCCACGCTCATATGAGAGCCAATTCGAGTTCTCTGAATATTGCCCAAGTGATGGGAGGGGAGGGGGGGGGGGGTGCTGTGTGTTATCTGAGTACATGTGTAAATGATGTGTGAACTACCAGCCTACCAGTGCAGTAACTTTGATGTTGTTTATGTAAAGTCCCCGCTGTGAGGGTGTGTGTGTGTGTGTGTGCGTGCGTGCGTGTGTGCATGTATGCGTGTGTGTGTGTGTGTGTGTGTGTGTGTGTGTGTGTGTGTGTGGGGGGGTGTGTGTGTGTGTGTGTGTGTGCGTGTGTGTGGGTGTGTGGGTGTGTGTGTGTCTCTGTATGTGTGTATGTGGGGGGGGGGGGTACAAGACAGATGGAGGTGGATGAGAAGACCTGACAAGACCCCCAGGGTCTTATCCCTCAGGGGCCGCCGCCTTCAAACTAAAAGCCCCCATATTTCTGTCCCGTAAAAAAAAAACCATACCCTCTGGGGTCAATTGGCCCTCCTTTCAGTAAATCACCTGACTAAGCGTGTGTTTACCCCCGGGTCGCTGGTGAAAGTTTGTGTGTGTTTGTGATCACAAGACTCACAAACTACCAGTACACGATAAACAGTCCACATCAATACGCTTTTATTTCCATTCATCTCCATCGCTCCCTCGTCGAGAACAAAGCACCGCACTAAATGGCCTCTTTCACAGAAACAACAGAATTATCGACAAAACTCCCCCAGGCGACGTAGGACAAAGTGTGCGTTGATGTCTCTCTCCTCACGAACGAAGACTCACAAACTGCCACCGCACACAATAGATCTCAACATCATACAAGTCTTTTTTCATTCATCTTCCATGTCCATCGTTGGTCCTTTATAGGGAATAAATGATGATGATGATGATGATGATGACGGCGACGACAGAGGGTAAAAGAACAGTGTGAGAAGAACGAGCAACAACCAAGAGCTAGTTTAAAACCATCACCAACTGTATAGACAAACTAGGGGGTCCCCTCCTGTAACCAGTTAGAGGAAACCAGAGATGTGTACGAGGGGGAGGAGGTGGGTGGGTGTGGGGGTCGTGATGTTGATGAAACACACCGCTACAGAAGACCACCAGAGGACCCCAACACATGGCGGGAAACCAGCGACTGCAAAAGGTGAGCGTTGAAAACCCACGGGGTTTGAAGTTAAACACAGAGGGGATTTTTTAACCCCCCCCCCCCCCCACACACACACACACACACACACACACACACACACACACACACACACTCTCCAGAAGTGCGCTGCTCTACGGCAATCATGTGCTACCTTTGCCATCAGAGAGAATAAGAGTAGTGTTTTTCCCGGGCTTGGTGGTGGTATCGTTACATACGGTACCCCTTAATCTGAAAGGGGTCCCCGCCCCCCCCTCCACTACACTAACTCAATCATCCCAAATCATTTCCCGTTCTCAAAAAAGCCACCCACATTCACCGCTCCGCCGTTCAAAAGCTATCCTTTACTAACCCTGGCTAACGTAACAAGCGCAAAAACAATGCACTTTTGCGGCCGAAAACAACGACCTCGAATAACCCTTTTTTTGTGTATAAAGCCAGTTTATAAAGCCATCGTAAAACCTGGCGTTAAGCGTGCATACAAATGCCGCTCAAACGGTTCCAGGTCCAGGCTCCTGGCTACGGGCGACGGCTGATCGCTTGCAGAGCAGCTCCTGTGTCGGGCTGGGGAGAGAGTGAGGAAGAGGAGCGAGGAGTGTGGTGAGGGTGCATGGCTCCGTGTTGGCTCTTAAATTAAATTGGACAACAGGAACTTCTCATCTTAAGTGTGCGTAAACACGTTAGCGCCATGAACGCTAATGACGTCGCTTCCACTAGATCGCATCGTCATCCAGAGGACTACGGGAACACAACCAAACAAAAACTGAAACTGTTCCTTCTCTGGCTCCTGTGTCAAGTCAAGAGAACCAAAAGGGTGCTTGTCCTCCTGCCACCTCCTGTCCTCCTCTCCTGGTCTTCCTTCCCTCCATAACACCTCAGCCGTCACGCTGCATCTCCTTCCTCCTCTCACCTCTCCTTCTCCTCCTCTCTAGCCTCCTAACTGAGGACCTGTGGGGTGAAGCATAGAACACAAGACGGTTAAACGTGATATTACGGTTCTACTGCGTCAAATAGGACCGGGGGTACGCCATGGCTCGATTCCATGGGTCGTACCGCGAATTCATCAGCGTAGGCCGGCGAATGTCACTAATTCATTCATCTGGTGATCTTCCTCTCCAACGTGAAGATGAACGTGTTGTGTACAAATGCACATATACGTGAACCTTATCGCGAATGAACCGGGGAAAAAGAAACGTAGCAGGGAAGATGAAGCGGGTTGTCATTTCTGGAGAGGTGTACAAGGTTCTGTGACGGTGGTTCTCTGTGGGCTACGCCTGGAACGTAGACACCCACGGCGTACCTATGGCGGCTGTTTGGCGCAGTACAGTATAATTTGGCTTTTAGCCTTCTGCGATGAAGAGATTATCCTTCAGAGATGAAGACCTTAGCCATCAGTGAGGAAGAGATTATCCTTCAGAGATGAAGACCTTAGCCATCAGTGAGGAAGATCTTAGGTTTCAGAGACGAAGACTGCAGCCATCAGTGAGGAAGATCTTAAGTTTCAGAGATGAAGACCTGAGCCTCTACAGATTGAAGACCTTATCCTACAGACATGAGGACCCTTAACAGCTACCATTATCTCTGAGACCCCCTCTTATTCTCCTGTTCTCCATGAACCTTCCCCTTGGGGGGGGGGGGGGGGGGGGGGGGGGGGGGGGGGGGGGGGGGGGGGGGGGGGGGGGGGGGGGGGGGGGGGGCGAGACAAAGGCCTCTCTCATGAAGGAGCCTCCAGAGCCTCAGAGGGTGCCAGGTCCATGCTGAGCCACTGGGGCGATCAAACAGCAGCTGCTGGTTGCTTTACTGCTACCTCTCTCTCTCTCTCTGGTTGTTGCTCTCTCTCTCTCTCTCTCGCTCTCTCTCTCTCTCGTTGTTGTGGCAGCCAACGGGGCTGACAACAGAGGAGCTAGTGCTAATAGCCCTGGCTAATCACAGCATCACGGCACACCCACGGCCCGGGGGGGCAGGCAGGGGCGGCTTGGCCTGCATCTGCATGTGGCACGGTTCACACTCGCTGGCGCTCTGGGTCTGGGGGAGGACGATGGTTTTCGGGAGGGTAAAGTACATCAGTGCCTTTAGGAGTTGTTTTTGGAAGGGATTGACTTGTACAAAAACAACATCAGATTTGTTACGTGGCTTCTTTAGAATGTTTTTCAAATGGTCGCGTCCAAAAAAGAAAGAGAGAAGGCCCAACACAAGGACGTTTGTATTGTGGAGATTTATTGGAATATGAAACAACGGCAATTCAACTCTGAGCTACTGACACCATAGACGCCATTGTCACATGGAGACGATGGAGTGTGTGTGTGTGTGTGAGAGAGAGAGAGAGAAAGGAATAAGTAGAAATACATCGTTGTTTCTTAGAGATGAATGCCCCCCCCCCCCCTCAAATACACCCATGCTAGCGCTTGCTTAGAGCAAAGAATAATTACTCTCAGCAGAAAAACAAGAGCAGCCTTCCCAACAAGTACAGCTAAGACAACAATTGTATCATAGCACTGAAGCCGGTTGTTTTGGTGGCCTGACGGATCGGGCCTGATTTAACATAAATGCATCTTGGTCCTCTACCAATAGGATGGCTCCGTTTAAACTCATTATCTGTGTGTGTCTTTACATAAAGTCTTGACAGATCGTTGAAAGGGTCTTTTAACTGTCTGTACTTGTGGCAATCTACCTATTACCGGCAGACGTGACTGGGAGAGAGAGAGAGAGAGAGAAAGAGAGAGAGAGAGAGACAGAGAGAGAGAGAGAGAGAGACAGAGAGACAGAGAGAGACAGAGAGAGCGAGATAGAGACAGACAGACAGCGAGAAAGACAGAGAAAGACAGAGAGCGAGAGAGAGAGAAAGGTAGAGAGACAGAGAGAGAGAGAAATAGAGAGAGACAGAGAGAAAGACAGAGAGAGACAGATAGAGAGAGACAGACAGAGAGAGAGAGGGAGAGAGAGAGAGAGGTAGAGAGAGAGACAGAGAGAGAGACAGAGAGAGGAAACATGATGGTTTGGTGGAAACATATGGTGATGATCCGTGATCCACAGAGGGCAAAAAGAAGTCAGAGACCTTGAACCAGTGGAGTTCACCAGCCCAGCAGCAAGAAATCATAAACCGGTGGTCCTTAACTACCTGTAAACTGTGGAGAGGTGAATATGATATTCCCTGTTCGCTGGAATGCCTTCACTTTAACACGCCCTGAAGGTAGACAGCTGGTTTTAAAGGGGCTTTGAGTTGTCTATCTGCTTGGACGAGACAGGAGCGTGAACTCTCCACTGACCGCAGGACTACAGGAAAAACGCTACCATCTCCGTTCATACTAAGTACCGGGCGTTCTTCTGTCTTTGCATTGGAGACCTTTGTCCTTAATACAGAGCTGCCAGTATCTCTCTTGTGCGTGTGTTACTTTCCTTAGAGCCCCAAGCATACAGAGCACGAATTTTGCCTCATATTTGTAGCGCGACACAAACAACAACTAGCATCGTATTGTTTCAACGGCGCAAAAGCACACAGAGCGTGAATGTAGCGTGGCTGTATTGTGTCACTGGCATTAAATAGGACTAAATAGGTCTATTTTGTGCGTGAAAATTCAGAAACATTATTTGGTGTCCGTCCTGACAGGGCCGTGTGCGTTGGGCTTAATGTCCAAGTGTGTTGGATGCAAGTCCTGTAGCAAGGTGTGCCTTGACTTATTGTGTAATTCACATTATGCATGCACAAGCATATTAAGCATATGCATGTGTAATGTGGGGTGGTGGTGACACAGTGTCACAATGATAGAAAACACACTTTCACAATCGCATTAGCAATAGATTGCAACACCTTTGACGTCCAAACGATTTCAGAGACCTCCTTGACAAAGCATTATCATCATATAATACTTTACACAACAATACAACGTTTACACAGCAATACACAGAACTGCATATTTCATCAGTTTTCCCATCCCATCAAAAGGTCACAGTTCACAGTTCACAGTGCTCTTACAGCAAAATGGCCATTTAGGGAGACAACCCCCTCTGCATTTAATCAGTAAACTCCAGCACCGCAAACAGTTTGTTTGTTGTTTAAGGAACGCGTGCATATTGGCTGTGTAACTCTACATCACAAAGAGCGTGCCTGACGGGCAGCGTTTACGGTGTTTAACTTCCCCATTCAGAGGGTGACGGTGGTGGGGGGAGGATGGAGAGAGGGTGGTGGGGGAGGGTGGACGGGGGCGGGGGGGGGGGGGGGGGGGGGGGGGGGGGGGGGGGGGGGTTAGGTGGGTGTGAGGAAGTGTGATATTTGGGGAGGGTGGTGGTGGTGGTGGTGGTTGTTGACGTGAAGTTGTAGCAATTAAACGACACAAGGAAACACAAGAGACGCAAGGAGACAACAAGATGTCAAGTCTTGGGCGGACACGATCTCGCCGACAGACATGAAGGGGATTTGGGCAAATGACAAACTGACAAGAGTAAGACGTGGGCTTTACTTCACAGCACGAGTGAACCGTGACTACTGATGTGTGCTCTTTGGGGCGATTGGGGGGGGGGGGGGTCACGCCCAGTGAAATGAACAGACGCTGACTCAATGACATGTTTACGAGCTACAACGGCAATAAACAGATTTAAGAATGAAATAAACACATTTAGGCGCCAAGGGGGGGGGGGGGGGTTTGGTTAGCTTGGATAAACTGCTCTCCGGGATTTTGTTCTCGCGCATCTTGTGAGAAACTAAAACAAACCGGTAGGTAGGACTGACGGCGCACGCGTCTGTACCGCGTCACGTAAAAGTCTGGTTGGGATGGTGCGATTATCTTACTTGTGCCTGGCGGTCGTCTGTTGGGGCGCTCGTTTCGCCGCGGGGTCAGAGGTCACGGCGGCGAGGTTGCGAAAGCGTCGCTTGCGGCAGGGCGCCACGTCCGTGATGTCATTCACGTCGTCGTCCAATAGGTGCTCGCTATCGGCTTCTGAAACAAAGACATGAATAATAGCAATAATGCGTTTTATTTGTATAGCGCTTTTCTAGATACTCAAAGACACTTAACAAGACAAAATACAGGAATAAAAACAAAACACAATATCAGTGAAAGGTTACAATGACCAAATAAATAAAATCAAGCAGTTTAAGTTATTAAAGTATATTGACAATTGTTTTTACTTAACAATCCTTAACCAAGAGCATTTCAGAGGTGAAAATGGTTTTTGTGTGTGTCGTACTCGAATTACACGGACCTGAATACTAATTCACTCAATGACATCATAGAATCAACTTTCCATTTTGTCCCCCCCCCCCCCCCCCACTCATGATTTGGAAACACAGTACGTTGGCTGCAGTGACAGTCGTAGTCAACGGTGCGTGTTGTGAAAACAGTTTGTTCGGAAGGAACTCTCGGGAGGTAAAGGTATGGAAGCACTGTGCTGCCTGCCGCTCCAAACAGTCCTTACAAGAGGTAAGGAGCAGGAATGCCACCGACATCTGGTCATAACTTGCTCTCTCTGTTGCAGTTCGAAAATGTGTGTCCTTCACCTCTCTCTCCCTCTCTCTCTGTGTGTGTCTCTCTCTCTCTGGTCTCTCTCTAATCTGATTATTCAGCCGTAATCGAAGCGAGGTGTGCACGTAAACATACCGAGTGAGAACACAGTGAGACGAACTTCGGGGAACGGGCACAAAACGTGTGCAGAGACGAGCAGAAAACACGTTTCAAATGTTTTCTCCTACGGCTGCATGCTGATGTGTCCAACTCATACAGGCAAACACATCACACCTCGCACCTTAGAAAATGATCTGCAGAGAATTCCAACAAACCGAATCCTATACCTAAAAAACGTCGTCCATGGTCACAACGAGAATGCACACCAGGATACTTCCGACAAACTACGGCCCTGCCTTGATTAGCGACCTCGGTGTCTTACGCGGTTCACGTTGGGGATCAATCAAAACACAGCGTAACACGTAACACTCTGGTATGGAGAACGGCTCCCTCCTCCAACAGGTAGGATTTATAATCCCCTCCAACAACATCTGGACGGAGACAGGTTACATACGATTCTACACCACCACAAGAAAACATCAGTCGTCATGACTCCTAGATTCCAATGTAGCGGATTCATCTCTTGTTTCGCCACATACGCAGATGATAAATATGAAGGAAAGCGCAATTAAGAAAAACCGTTCCACCTCTTCCCCTCCACACAAACACACACACACACACACACACACACACACACACACACACACACACACACACACACACACACACACACACACACACACACACACACACATAGACCGTCAGAGGGGGAGAGAGAGATAGAGAGAGAGAGAGAGAGAGAGAGAGAGATAAGACATGTGTAGTAGTCCTGGAACCTTGGCCGTCCAGCTCACAACATAACTGGGCCACGGAGGACTAAACACGGCAGAACCGACTGGAAAAAAAGACATCATGAAAGATGACAGAGTGAAAAAGCACCTTCTATATTCCATTCTTCTGCTCCAAGCGGCAATCCCCCTCTTTAAGCACCTTCCAATATCTGAATAGCTGAACCGCACCAGGGCCTGAATGGAAAACCATCATGACTCTCAAGTCCCTTTCCTTTCCTTTAGTCCCATATTCTTCTTATCATCAACATTCTTCTTATATTGGGGCAGGATCGCACCGAAGCTAGGGTGTTCGACTCCCAGACAAAAGGTACTGGGTTTGATCCCCAATGTCCACAGCACACCTGTGGGCATCGTCGAGCAAGATGCCCCCTAACCCCCAAGCTGCTCCTTAATGACATGTACCTTCATTTACTGAATGTCCGCAATTGGTCTCGTGAATAGTAAGCCATTACTATGTATAACTAATTGCGCAAATACAACATTGCACCTGTATCTAGCCGTATCGAGCAAATAATTCAGTTAAACTAAAAAGGGGAAATGTGATTTTCTTTCAAATCTGTGTGTGTGCATTGGCAACAAACGGGAAGTATACATTTTATGATGAAGTTGTGAAAAAAACTAAGAGTTGTTGGATGACTCAAGACATAATCAAGAGGAGAGGGAACGTGAGACTAGAAGGATTTAGATCCGTTGAACAACCTCCAAGCCAGGAGGAAGCTGGACAGAAAAACTACCTAGAGACACACTATACACTGCAAAACACAAAACAGCTATGTACGGTACAGCCTTACCAGCCCACTTCATATGGCTAGCTAGATGGAATAAAACCGATGTTGTGTTCTATTCATTTAAAGGTCCCGTGTAGCTCAATTGGTATGGCATTAACACGAGCCAGGGTTAGGAAATGTATGCTGTATTGTGCGGTGCATTGATTAACAATGTCAAGCAAATGGCATATATTATGTTATGAATCTGTTTCATGAAAATCTTTCAATTGACTTGGATATAAAAATAGACAACATGCAACAAATGCTATATTCAAACAAGATACAAATATTATTCCCCACTACAAATACGAACATAAGTATGGATGTTTAGCAAACAGTGGACAAACCCAATTCACTTTGATACCATACCCTTAGAACCAGCGATCGCAATTCACTTTTCTTCAAACAATTTGATGCAAAAAATAATCATAGACAAAACCTCAAAACTCATAATTCACACCAAAACATCCTCCTTCCATTACAGAGTGAACACCTTGAAACAATAAGCATCAGAGCGGTTTTTTTCTCCAAGACATATCAACTTTCAAAGAAAGCAAGGCCTGGCGCTAGGCTAATTTACACGCTACTTTTCAGTTGGTTGAATATGAAGCCATTTTGCCATGACCGACGGTGGAGGGTCCCCCCTGCTATGGATTACATAAGAACTCAGTGATGTCATCATATAAGTAGAAGGAACTCATCACTCGTGAACAGAATTTCCCTGAGACTGAATGAAAGGGCAAAACACAGCATTGTTTCCCATGGCAACAACCCCACCCCCTTCATAATTAGCGACGTACGTGCACGCTGTTGATATATCTTCATAACACAGGGCGAGGATCACCATAACTTCCCCCTGTTGAGGTTGTCACTAAGTTACGGTGAAAGCTAACATAAATTATGCTACAATGAATTATGATCGGACAAATAGGAATCGAATAGGAATATTTTGTTCTCATCTTGTGATTCTCTTATGTATTCTCTTATAATTTAGTCAACAACTATAAAAATGGAACATTTGTCTAAAAAGAATGTTTCAATGTTTCATTTTCAGCAGGATTTTCAAAACAATGTCAGAGCATTTTCCAAACCCTGCGTTTTCATGCGGTTTCCCCTGGCTACACAACAAAATCAGTCGTTGCTATATTTGCCTGTATTGTTTTGTGTTGTTTGTAAATGTGTGATGCTGCAAATCAGGCCTCCCTGGACAAGGGTGTTTAGCCTCAATGAGACTAATCTGGGATCCAGCAGTCCTACTATGTTATAGCAGAACTTCTGGGGGGAGACGGCATAGAACCTGGGCCGGAAACCAAAAATTGCAAGTTACACCTTGTTTCCTGTTTCGTTAAGGAGATATTCTACCGAAGAAAACTCATGCGAGTGGATGAGGCTTTTAGAAGGGGCTTTTGATAAGTGTATCTCTACAGTGGCCAGTCTAAACGGTGTTGATTTGAAACCTTTACAGACACACTTTTACTTTTCACTACTGCTGGCCGAGTTTGTGTTCACCAATTACGCGCTTACACATCCCCCCATCGAGCAACACGATTGGTCGAAACAAATATGAAGCGAACGAAAGTGAAACCCAGATTTGAGCTGGTCTGCCATCAGACTTTAGATAATAATCTAAAGTCTGATTTGTGAGACTACAATGGGACTAACCTGTATAAATACATTCCTATTCACCCAATTGAAAATGACTATTTTAGTGGACGAAAATGTTGTGGAGGGACGGCCAAAATGGAGATGCTTGTATCTGCATCAGTGTGGACATGGCTTCTTCCTTACCCTGGGAGGCTGACGAGGTCGTGGCTGGGACTGGCTCTACTCTCCCCTCCTCCTCTTCATCAGTACTGCCACCATACTCATCCTCGGAGTGCTCTTCCTGGTGTGATGTTGGGCTCCGGCTTGGCGTCGCTTTGCTCTGCTTTTCTGAACTACACGCAAACACACACACACACACACACACACACACACACACACACACACACAC
>OOFB01008996.1:44250-54651 GCA_900323305.1 Trachyrincus murrayi | reverse complement strand
TCCAGGTTGGTGTAATGGAGACCAGCTTGTTGTAGACGGCGGTGTCCCGGAGACTCCGTACGACTGAAAAAGTTGCGTGGAGCCCCTTCCCCTTTTCTCAACCACTGTCCCTCCCTCAGTCCCAGCCCCCTCAACACACATCCACACACACACAAAAAAACATGCGTCGTCGCGCGGGGCCGTGCGTACGGTGACCTGTCGGCGGAGGTCGTCGACGTTTTACGGCGAGTCAACCGAGTCATGATGTGAGGAAACAGTCGAAAGTTTCATCGGCGCTACTTCACTCTTTTAGCCACGGCTAACCCGCGAGCTAACCTCAACACCACCGAGCCTGTCCGACAGGTTGGGTCTCCCGCACACACAGCTCGCACCCGACCATGAGCACGGGCTCGGTCACGCCGCAGGTGGCAGCTCGTCGCGGTTAGCCTGGGTGTACCGTTTGGTTAGCCTGGTTGTACCGTTTGGTTAGCCTGGTTGTACCGTTTGGTTAGCCTGGTTGTACCGTTTGGTTAGCCTGGTTGTACCGTTTGGTTAGCCTGGTTGTACCGTTTGGTTAGCCTGGGTGTACCGTTTGGTTAGCCTGGTTGTACCGTTTGGTTAGCGGCGGCTCGTGAGGGGATTTGCGTGAACTAGCGTAGCGCAGACGCGACGCGTTCGTCACGTACGACGCTTGGCACGCGGCGCCCGATTGCAAACTGAGGAGGTCGCGAGGCGCCCGACGCCCGAGCGCACGATGTGGCTCCAGCAGAGGTTGAAGGGTCTGCCGGGCCTGCTGTCGAGCATCTGGGCGAGACGACTCCTCATCGGACTCTTGGTGTTCCTGATCTTCTACTGGTACCTGGGCGAGGACCGCGGCCTGAGGTTTTTCAGCAGCTCGGTGAAGTCCGGCGGGGTGGCGGGCCAGTGCCTACAGAACGAGATCCACAGGTGGAAGTCGCTGGTGGAGCGAGGAGAGGGCATCTACAGCACACCTCAGGAGACCGTGGACACGCCCTTCGTATCAGGTAACGGCCACATCCTGGTCGACATTGACTCTAACAAACTGTGGGTGGCCTCCTCGCCCCAGGCCGGCTCGGCGCCGGTCCACCAGACGGAGTACTCCCCGGTGCTAGCCGTCGGTCTGCCGGGGAAGCGGGCGGAGGCGCGGGCCACCATGCTGTGGTTCCGGAAGGGCTCCGTCCTCTCGGTCCGCTGCCTCCTGCCCGCCGCCCTGCAGTCGGCCCGGGACTGCCTCACCGTCCGGGAGGAGTTCATTGCCCACCGCAGCCGGCCCAACGTCTACCTGCAGCGCATCCACGTCAACAACCCGTCGGAGCGCAGCGCCACGCTGGAGATGGCGCCGGAGGCCGCCGCCGAGGCGCCCTCCTTCGGCGGCAAGTTCTCCTCCGCCGTGGAGAAGTTGGACGACCTGGATGTGGTGATCTCGTCCGGACGCGTGCAGGCCCAGAAGAACCACGTGGTGCTTGTCGTCGTGGCGACCAAGAGTCCGTCCGGCCGCATCCAGGTGGCGGCGAAGTCGGAGTACCGGAACAGCGTGCTGTCGGTGGTGTGGAGCTCGGAGCCCGTGGAGGCGTCCAAGGCGGAGGAGACCTTGGCCCGGCTGCGGGACAGCGCCAGGAAGGAGCTGGGGGAGCTGCTGAGGGAAGACGTGGACGAGCTGGTACTGGACCACCAGCAGGCCTGGCTGGAGCTCTTCATCTCCGGTCAGTTGGCAAAGAACTCTCTTAACTTTGTCATTCATGAACCATGAACGCATCACCTCAATAGTCTTTATGTAAAGTTTCCTTTTAGAAAGATTCTACAGAAAATCTATAGAAAGGTTTAAGTCATAATCACTATTAGAGTGGATATGAGCAGTGAGGCAATCCATTATTGGAACAGAGCCATTTGAGATCGTCACATTTCCAGAAAACCCTTTTGTCTAGTCTCCACTTGCCCTACTCTCTACTTGGTAATATGCTAGTGGAAACGGAGCTCTGGTTTCATTGCTAAAGGCTATTATTATTATTATTCAGTAGGCCTCCCAGTAACCCGTCGACATCACCGCATTACCTCTGTTCCTCCTCCAGGGGTGGAGATGAGGAAGATCACGGACGCCCACACTCCGTCCGGCCGCACGGTCAACACCACCCTCTACTACATCCTGTCCAGCGCCGCCGCGCCCCTGCTGGACCGGCGGCTGGGCGAGGAGGAGCGCGGCGCCCTGGAGTCCAGCCTCAACTACGCCGACCACTGCTTCAGCGGGCACGCCACCATGCACGCCGAGAACCTGTGGCCCGAGCGCGTGGGCAGCACCGCGCAGATCCTGCAACTGGCCACGCTGTGGACCCTCACGCTGCAGAAGCGCGGCTGCAAGGTGCTGGTGGCGGCCGGCGCCCACGGCATCATGCAGGGCATGGTGCTCAGCTTCGGCGGCCTGCAGTTCACCGAGAACCACCTGCAGTTCCAGGCTGACCCCGACGTGCTGCACAACAGCTACGCGCTGCGGGGCATCCACTACAACCAGGACCTGATCAGCCTGGCGGTGTTGCTGGACGCCGTCGGCAAGCCCTTCCTGCACGTGTCGGTGAAGCCGCAGGAGAAGCCGGTGCAGCTGTACGCCTGCGAGGCGGGCTGCCTGAACGAGCCCGTGGAGCTGACCTCCGAGGTCAAGGGGCACACGTTCCCCGTGATGGTGACGCAGCCCATCACGCCGCTGCTCTACATCTCCACGGACCTGCGGCACCTGCAGGACCTGCGGCAGACGCTGCACCTCAAGGCCATCCTGGCCCACGAGGAGCACATGGCCAACCGCTACCCGGGGCTGCCCTTCCTCTTCTGGTTCAGCGTGGCGTCGCTCATCACGCTCTTCCACCTCTTCCTCTTCAAGCTCATCTACAACGAGTACTGCGGCCCGGGCGCCAAGCCCCTCTTCAGGAGCAAGGTATAGGCCGCAAACACACAGTCGCACAGCGCCCTCTGCTGGGGAACGCACGCGCCGGCCGCTAATTCATCTCCTATCTCCTGCTTGTGGTGGCAAAGACTTTTCTATTTCTCCTCTACTGGTCCTGCTGGGTCTCCTGTTCTCCCTTTATCACGGGTGTGGGCTCTCCCCTGCTCTCTGGGTTTCCCCGTCTGTGGACTTTTCCCGCGGTTTTGTTTGGTTATGTTGGGAGTTTGACGGCGTAGCTTCAGTGGCCGCCTCGCCAGAGTCGAGACGATGGAGGGATTCTGTGTTGCGAAAGAGGCTACAGTAAGATATTACTGAAATCACGTTCTTATTATTCCTCTATGTGGAAAAAAAAGCCCTCTTAACAACTTAATTTGCATTGAAATCACCAGGAGTGGACGAATCTTGATGTAAGATTTACAGACGGTGGAAACCATTTTTTTTCTTTAGTTTTTGTTTACACAGCCGATCAAAAATGAATCAAACTTTAATGTAATATTTAGCGTTTCCCTTGATCCAGACAAACTGATGCTTACCTAAATAATCCTTTCCTATTCCCTTATTTCAACATTTCCTGGTGCCTTCAAATGTCAAACAGTTTTGCCAATATTTGTGCACTATTTCTTTCTATGTATTTCTTATTTGCGGCCCCAGAATAAGTATCCCTAAGCGAGCAGCTTGAATTGAAAATACCCTTTGTCTGTTGAGAAAAGAAATGAAACAAACACATGTTGGTTTGTCAATGTGAAGTCACATGTCCTCTACATGCATTCTGACGTCTCTCTGAAAGGACTGCCTCTCTGCTATCCTTCATCTGCAATGTTTTACTTTCTTGTCCTCTTGTTTGGCTGATGTTTTCTATCGATTCACTCCTGATTAAACTGACGCAAGACACAGCTTTGCTTCTCGCCTTCTTCCCCTAAACCTGTGGTCCTCGACCCTTTTTTTCAGCTGTGACCTAATTTTTAGGTCTAAGATGAAAAAAAAAATCTATCTCTGCCCGCTTCAGCCCAATTAGCCTCTGCCAGTAATATCATTGTCCCAGTGAAGGTATGTGCATTGCACCACACTTAAGTGATTAGCAGTAATAGTTTGTTCGCACATACATAACAGTTAGGACAAAAATGTATCATCAAAATCCATATATAAGTCGTCAATCTCCCGTGACTCCATATGCATATCAGGCCACCCTGCAGGGGGTCCCGGCCCCGAGGTTGGGAACCACTGCCCTAAACACACTATGTTGCTACACACACACACACACGCACACGCACACGTGCCCAGCTGTCCATCAGAGGAGGCCTTTGCCCGTTCTTCAACGACACGGCATGCTTCTTCTGCTTCCAAATAACAACAGTCCACCTTGTTGGAGTCTTCCAGGAGGGATACAGTTGCTTTGCCTTGCATGTGTTTGTTCTAACCCTCCGCCCTCCCTCCCCTCCCTCCCTCCCCCACCCACCAGGTCACCAGCATTAATGAGGAGGTCGCAGCTTAGCAGGAGACCCTAGCTGCTGAGTCCTAGAGGATGGCCTCCTCGCTACAACCGTACCTCCGGGGGTACTTATTAAGATCGGTGGTTTAGGAACCTTTTTAAAACAGCCCTAATTGATTTGTGTTCATGTTGCCTTTGTTGGGGGATTTGGGGGGGTGGGGGGGGGGTGTGAAGCGTGCAGAGCTATCGGCCATTTTGTGGCTCCAAAATGGCCATCGGCGTCACTGTGTTCACCGTGATTCTATTGGTTTCCGCAGGACGACCTATCCGTGTGAAGGACGCTCGCCACCATCGGGATGGTGAGCACATTACTAGTGAGCTTCAGTCAAAATGGAGGTGGAAGATGTTTAAAATCGTTACTCTGATTTCCATTGAGATCCAAGGGGGCCGTGGTGTACCTGTCATATTAAAGAGACAACAAAAATGAAAACAATTTATTGCTTCATAATTGCTTGATTGTTGTAATAGTAATGGGAGATTGTTGGGACTGTGTTATAATGAGGATGATAATTCATAGCCAGTGAACATGAAGAATTTGTTTTACATATAAATGTTTCCTTCCTCTGGGAATATTCTTTACACATTTGCACGAAGTCATCTTTTTGGGACAGTTTGACAGTTTAAGTTTTAGCTGTTTGTTATTGTAGCAGTAACAATTGATCATATTTGGAAAGGGTCAAGGTAGGTTACTGCCTCCTCTTGCTAAATGTCTACTCAGTTCACAGTCCACAGTAACTGATCTCCCATGTACATGACACTCGTGTAGGAAAGTGAATTTGGGGCAGGGTAAACAGGGTTAAATGTGTGTGTGCGTGCATGTGTGTCTCGTTAAGTGTGTATACCAGCGTTTTTGTTGAGGTTTCTACTGTATGTAACCTTTTCACAACAATAGCGTCACCTTTTCTGGATTGTGTTCTGAACTTAGTGTTTGAGTGATTTTTATGATTTACGTTTGCTCACTGATTTCACCGCATTCACATTATTGTTTCTTTTTTTCATTTTAAGGGCTTTACCAATCTATTGCTTTGAACTACTGAATGTGCCTTAATTTATTTTGATCATACCTGCAGTCTGGCTGGACTGCTCTGAAATAGCATATGGTAATGTGATACAAAAGTACTTTTTCCAACTTGACCAAGTTTAATTGAACTGCTCTGTTAACAATGTGTACATGTGTAATTATTGCTGTCTGGTGTAACTGTGCATTTGTGTGGGTCTAAATCTGAATATGATCATATGCAGTGGTGTTACAGCAATAAAGATATTATTATGAATGTAATGTACTCCCTGTGCTCTGTTACCTAGGCAACAGACACTAAGAGAAGAAGTGAGGTGACTTGTGTTTCTGTCTGACTGCTGCAGAATTAGGAAAATAAAATGTCAGACATCGTGTGTATTCCCTAAAATAAAGTGAATCATTGATTTAACAGCAAATGCATCTGTCTAATACCCAGTTAAAATGTTTTTTACGCTGAGATGGATGCACAAATCTAACCTGATTATTGAAATAGGCTACCATGAAGTGTGATGGGCCTACATCTAGGGCACATTAAGTGCTCATTATTAATCATTACAATTTCATAAAATTCATAAATGAAAGCCTACTTCAGCAGGCCTAGACCATTGAGATCTACATTTAGTCATCTCTAAATATCGGCATTAAAACAACGTTATAATTGCACAGTAGACAATTAGTTAATGAAGGCCTATCGACATATAGCCACAGTAGAAATATGACGTGAATACCGCCAGCGACAAGCATAATTTCATAGTAGGCTGCATACTTTTTTTTCTCCATCTTCTTCAATTGTAGATAGTATGTTCAAAACAATACAGGCCCCTAAACACGCCTCCCCGAATAAAGGCCCCTAAACACGCCTCCCCGAATAAAGGCCCCTAAGCACGCCTCCCCGAATAAAGGCCCCTAAGCACGCCTCCCCGATACAGCCCACCACCCCCGGGCAGGAGTGACACCGTGATGAGCCCAGCCCGCCCCAGTGCGTGTTATCTGGTCAGGACCGGGGGGGGGGGGCAATACGCGTCGATCGGTCTGCCTCGGTCCCCCTCCGTGAGACTTGAGCCTGCCCAGAAGAGCAGTCCTCCATGTCATCGTTGAAGTTCATGAAACAAGAATGTTTCGCATCTGGGACTTTGTCCTCGGCGTCGATAAAAGGAACGCTTTCCAAGATCCGGAGCCGGAGAACCAGAAAGAGGAGAGTGGTCCCCACGGCGGAGGTCGACGGCGAGTGTGCTCTTTGCAGGTGTGTTTTTATTTTATTGTAAATATAGTTGTCTGTATGTGTTTTCAAATAGCTAACCATAAACAAACACATAGATGATAGTATATAGGCTATAGGCCTATATAAGTTGTGTTGTCTCGTCGAGGCCAATTGATTATCTCGCTTGTCATTGGGTTCAGTTATAAACGCATTATTATTATTATTATTATTATTATTATTATTAGGCCTGCATTATAGCATACAGGCTTCTTTTAGTAGGCCTATGCATATAAGCCTATCAAGTGCTACTGTTTTAGACTAGGGTCCTTGTCTAAAGTTAGACTGTAACGCTATGGATGAGCCTGAATTTGAAGTGAATTGTAAACATTGTGTTCATCCCTCGCAGGTGTCCCATATTCGCCCGTTCTGGCATCAGCCGCTCGGTTCGTCGCATCCTGGCAGCTTGTCTTCTCTCCTTCGCCGCCCTGCTGGGCTCTGTCTCCATTGACCTCAACTCCAACTTCGACCTGCTGCACAACACAGAAGCCGCTTACAATGAACTGACCTCATGCAGGTCGATGGCTATTCTGCGACTTGTGGCTGAGTTCCAAACCAAAAGAAGCGCATGGACCCAAACCCTGCGCAATGAAACGTCGGAAGCTATTACGTTCTCTGAAACAATTGTACCCGTCGTTTACGGCCTCTGCGATGACGCGTCCGGTCTTACCGACAGCCACTGGCTTTCCTGCAGCGAGGAGTTGGCGCTTTTTTGCAAGCACGTTTATAAGGACGTCCGAGAGCTTCAGAACGCCACGCGGAAGGAAGAGAACACGCGTGTAAATGGCACGCGGGCCTTTTCCCTGGTCATCGCCAGACTCCTCGACATGTGGGGCACGGCCGAGCACAACATCATGATGGCCAAGCGATATTCCGCCTGGAGAGACGTGCTGTCCTCCAGACTCTTGCAGGCGTTCATAGAGCTCAACCACCAGGCGGTCCACCTCCCGCCCGGCACGGTCCGGAGGACGGAGGACTTCCGCCACAAGTGGACCACCACGCTCCGCCAGCTTGTTTTTGCCAAGGTGATGTCGGAGACGCTGACCGACTGCTGGCTGAAGAACGTGGACCTCAAGCCTAACCTAACCCGCCTCCTACAAGACTCCTGGGAGACGTCCGTACCCACCGGGGATCCTATCTCCGCTGCCCTCCTCACCACCAACACCACTACCACCGCCACGGGCCTACAAGCCCTGAGGGACACCCACGAGTGCCTCCTGGAGGGGTCCGTGCCCGCCCTGCGACGGGCGTCCCGCGAGGCGTTCTCGGGGCTGAGCATGCGGGTGTGCCTGCTGGCCGCGGCCTGCCTCATCTACCCCGTGGCGCTGGTGTCCTTCAAGCAGATGACGGAGTGGATCCAGAACTACGCCCGGAGTCTGAGGGAGAAGACGCTGGACCTGCGACACCAGAGGCGGCTGGCCGAGGACCTCCTGCACCAGATGCTGCCCAAGTCGGTGGCCAAGCAGCTCCGGCAGCAGAAGCACGTGGAGGCTGAGAGCTACGATAAAGTTTGTGCTGTGCTGTGTGACCGTTGTCCATACCGTCGATATAATGAGCAGGTGGGGGGTTTAGGGCGTCTCGCTCGAGGATGCCTACAAACTGTGATTTGTTTTTGGAAGACATCCACGGTTAGAAGCCTTTGCTTGCTCAACGGTAAGGCTTGGGCATGTGGGATGGGGTAGAAGAAGGAAAGCTAAGATGAAGATGAGAATGGTCAATTCTGTTTCATTTCCAGTTCTGATAATCACATTATTCTTTAGTAACTAGTCATTTTGAAATAAGTAAACACGCACACACACACACACACACACACAACAAATGGAATGGAATAAAGGGTAGAATGAAACAGATCATTTTTCTGTTCGGCAGACAGCTTGAAGTGATCCACAGCCGTGTAGTTTTACTCAGAACAATATATAACAATGTCGTCTGGATCCGAGACGTTTCCATATTAAAAATAGCTGATGTTGAAGTGAAAAGCTTATCTTGCAAGATCTGGGCGACATACTGAATTAGCCTGATCCTTATTTGCTGGCTTTGTTGCCATTGTCGGCGTAATTGCCCGTAATTATCCTATTCCATATTCATCAGGAGATAAAACAGGTTATATGGGTGAACGTTGCGCTTGGCTCATTGAAGAGGTTTCAAGCAGCTGTTCCAAGCTCTCTTTGTGGGCTCATTTTTACACTGATTTATTTTTTCCAGGATACGCAGTTTTTTTTAGAGTTCTGGCAGGAAAACCTTAAGCGGCACCCGCTATAGTGACAGAAATGGCCTATACCACTACTGACGAAGGGATACCACCTTCAGAAGACCGACTCATGCTGCATTAACCAGGCTGTCTCGGCCAGTCCCCTGCAACGCTGCTTTATTTATTCTGCAGGTCACTATTTTCTTCTCCGACATCGTGGGCTTCACTACCATCTCCGCGTCCTGCAGCCCCCTGCAGGTGGTGGAGATGCTCAACAACCTGTACATGTGCTTCGACACGCGCATCAACTCCTACGACGTCTACAAGGTACAAGGTGGACCGGAGGTGATAATGATGCGGTGGATAATGTTGTGGTTCCATCAGGATAATAATGATGCTGTGGTTGAGGTGGAGAGCATCGGGATAATGATGATGCTGTGGTTGAGGTGGAGAGCATCAGGATAATAATGATGCTGTGGTTGAGGTGGAGAGCATCAGGATAATGATGATGCTGTAGTTGAGGTGGAGAGCATCGGGATAATGATAATGCTGTGCTTGACCCGAGGTGGAGACCATCGGAGATGCCTACATGGTGGTCAGCGGGCTGCCTGAGAGGAACGGAGACAAGCATGCGGACGAGATAGCCAAGATGTCTCTGGACCTGCTGGCTGCGGTCCGGCAGGTGTCCATCCCTCACATGCCCAACCAGAGACTACAGCTCCGCGCAGGGATCCACACAGGTGAGCTACACCCAAGCAGCCCTACTATCACTACTATTACTACCATTACTACTATCACTAATATTACTACCATTACTACTATCACTACCATTACTACTATCACTACCATTACTACTATCACTACTATCACTATTATTACTACTATCACTACTATTACTATCATCACTACTATCACCACTATCACTACTATTACTACCATTACTACTATCAGTGAATTCAGATACATGTGATTTAGGAGCAGGCAGAGGTTAGGCAGCTACAGGTAGGCTGTGGACATTGGAGATGGAAACCCAGTACCTTTCAGAAACCCTATCCTAACACATAGCCTAGCCTAACACATAGCCTAGCCTAGCCCAGCCTATCTGGTCTCTTTAATAACTTTATATTATATATTTATGTATACGTTTTATACAGAAGGCGAGGCAGAATAAAGGCCTTGGACAGGCTGACACTGTTTCATACTTGAAGGATGTGTTATGGATGTGTTGTGAATTGTCTTCCTATGTTGCATTTTCTATATGACCATCACCACCCAAAACACACACACACACACACACACACACACACGCACACACACCATCTCTATCTCTCCTTCTCAGTGTCTCTCTCTTCCATCATATAAATGCTTACTTACTTCCAGTGTGTGTGTGTGTGTGTGTGTGTGTGTGTGTGTGTGTGTGTGTGTGTGTGTGTGTGCAGGTATCGTGGGCTACAAGATGCCACGCTATTGTCTGTTCGGGGATACGGTCAACACAGCCTCTAGGATGGAGTCC
>OOFB01008996.1:16153-27443 GCA_900323305.1 Trachyrincus murrayi | reverse complement strand
TACAATGACGATATAGCCAATACAATGACAATATGGCTAGAATGACGATATAACCGGTAGAATGCCGATATAGCCGATATAATGAAGATGTTGCCGATACAATGGCGCTATAACCGATACAATGGCACTATAACCGATACAATGGCGATATTACCGATACAATGACGATATAACCGATACAATGGCGATATTACCGATACAATGGCGATATTACCGATACAATGGCGATATAACCAATATAATGAAGATATAACCAATACAATGGCGCTATAACTACACAACAACAACAACACATGCCCGGCCCCCTCCCTCAGCAGACCACAGCCTACTATGGTATGTATCGACGGGACAAGCAGTGGGGTAACCGGCGGTAACCAGTCACACCGCCAAGACAGAGACACACACACACACACCAACCCTCGCCACTTAAAAAGGACATGTGACTGGCATGGCCTATCGCCGGAAGGTGTTGGAATGCACTTGAGACAATCTGCAAAATGATGCACCACAAAACACCTGACTGTCCCCTCTTGGTGTGTGTGTGTGTGTGCGAGTGTGTGTGTGTGTGTGTGTGTTTCCCTGGCTTTAGGGAGCGGTATAAAGCAGCTCATGACAGCGGTGTTTGCCAGACAAGTAAGTGGACCAGGACTAAACCATGAAGACAGCGGTCCTGTGGGGCCTGCTGGCCCTGCTGTGTCAGCTCAGTCTGGGGACCCGGGGACATGCGCTGGCCAGACCCTACTCCACCGGTGACCTGGCCCAGCTCAAGGTAAGACCGGGGACCAGACTTGTGAGGACCTGGATTTGATGTGTGTTAAATGTTTTCTTTCAGTGGTAGGTTGAAGTTTGGTTTGTAGAGGATTGTGTAAATCCATAGATAAAGATGGAAACAATCCAAAATTAGGATTATTTCAAAACCTAATTCTGAAAAAGACCACAATCTATCTATTTAATTAGATTGTAAATTAAGATTGAATTCAGGTTGAATTTCAATTTAAAGAGACATTTCATGGTACTTCTGGTATTCGTAAAGTACTTTTCTATAAGAATTTGTGAGAAGTTACACTAAAGTAGCATTTCTCAACAGAAATGTCAGCATAGGTTTAAACATTCAGCAAATACTGGATCTTATATGTTGCTTTTAACACGTGGATAAATCACACAAAACTGAATCGGCTTCCCTAAAGTAAATTCGGACGTCGTAACCAGTATAAAACAGTAGCTTAAGCAATAGTTTTCTCAAAACTTTTCATAATCAGCGATTTAAATCTTTATGAGGACAATTTGGTTATAAAGGGTACAAAGACCTCAAACCTCCCTTGATAGATATGCAAGTGTTCGAACGGCCTTCATGCATTTGACCCTGTAGCGTCAAAAAGCTACACTCAAAAGCCACGCCAGATGTGTTGACAGCGGAAAGTGACTTGCTCAAGGGACCCCGGGATATCCAGTCGGGCTACTCCTCTTCCCCCTCTAGTTCCTCACTCTCGTTGAGAAATGCACGTATTCATCATGCTAGTAAATGAGATACCAACAAACGAAAGAGTTTGTCGGAGTAGAAAGAGATTTCGAGGGAAAGATATCTGAAACTCTCTCTGCGCTCTTCTCCACCTCAAGGACAGAAGGACCGTCCCGTGGAGCCGGCTGACTGGGAGACGTTGATGATAGATGCTTAAAAACTTGAATTATCCCCACAGCGCTGCAGCATATTAATAACTGTAATTAGAGTAATTGCATGACTTTCACGGGGCTCGTTCGCATCTTCCAAAGCAGCACGCTTCGATGTGCGCCTAAAATATGTCTTTACGCTTACAGCAATGCCAGGGTTCATAAACCCACACTCGACTTCTTTTGTGTTTGTAGCCTTCTGAAATGCTGCACAACTATAGCATTTCAGAAGCATTTTATGAAAAAGGTTAAAGGATACTTTGTGAAACTAAACTTCAGCTCAGGAAGTGTCCTTGTGAAACTTAAACTTACTTGTAAATAAATGTAAACATGCTTCAAAATGTAAACACGCCCAGTCATTTTGCTTTACCCCGACAGCCTGTTTTGTGAGATGATTCATGACTGGGTGAAAATAGTTTGATTTTAACCTGTAGGGGGCAGCAAACACAGGAGCGTTGTCTAGAATGTATTCACTCTTTAAAACCCTTAAAAACAAACACAAACGTCAATAACAATATGTTCTCCTGTCCACTCCATCCCGTCAGTCCTTACTGGAGCGTTTTGAGGAGACGCTAGCCGAGGGGGCCCCAGAAGACAACACCCTGGTGGTGGAGGAGGAGGAGGAGGAGTACGACGGGGCCGACTCGGGACCTGACAGGGCCCTGGTCCCGGAGAGGCCCCAGGGGCCCGTGGCGGGCTACGGCCGGACGGCGAGCCAGAGGAGTAGACTGCAGGACCTGCTCATGGCCACTAGGAGCAGGTCGTCGAGCTGCTTCGGGTCCCGGATGGACCGCATCGGAAACACCAGCGGCCTCGGGTGCAACAGCGGACGGGGTAACGGCAAGAAATAAAAGGGTTTGAAGTTTTTATTCATTCTGACATATTCCCACTTAAAGCTGCAATCAACACATTTTCCTCACCCCCCCCCCCCCACTTTGTTGTGATTACATTGTGTTTGGATTGAGTCTCATGGTTCTCATGTATTTGTTTGACTACTGGCCAATGCTATAGAGCCATCTCACGCATGACAACCATGAGACTCAATCAAAACAGTCGGGTGATAAATAGCTAATTTGCTAATAGCAGCTTTAAATATATTTAAAATGAGTGCTCCAAGTTCATGACGCCCTAAATATCAAACGAATGATGTGACTAAAGTAACGTCTCTAACGTGTTTCTTTGTTCTGTTTCCAGGCTGAACGGTCGAGAGGCATGAGGGAACTACTGGCAGAACGATCTCACTGTATCACTAGGACGTTGTGCAGGACCTCCGTTCCGACAACACGTCCAATGACATCATCTAATGATATGCGTCTGAAATATACTTCATGCAAATCTGCTTGTAAGAACTAATACAATAATGGGGGGGGGGGGGGAGGCATTTCAATGCACATGCTTTTAAGAATACGCTTTTACTGTTTTTTATCGTTAACCAAATGTAAAACAGTGACTTTGTCAGGAAGAAAATACTTTTATGTTGGCAACAATTGGCTGTAGATTTGAATATGAATTAAATAAATCGAATCTCGGACTCCAGTCTTTCTGCTAATATTCTGCAAATAGACCAATCTGTGATTAAGAGTTAAGAGCATTAAATATTAAAAATATGGACCAACCACAACTAATCAGAAACACCTGGTCAACTCAATAAACCCTGAGGCATTACGCAACAGCGCTATTATCTGCACGTCAGCTATTTATACCCAACAAGTGATCGGTTTATGGTGTGCGAAATGATCTGCAGACAGCGGTGTGGACATGGATGGGGGGGGCGTGTATAATGGCTCCTGGCAGCCATCACAGCTGAGGTGTCACCATACTTTAGGAGTGTATGAGAGCCAGCAGAGCTGCCCTGTCAGGTCCCATTACCTCTACACTCATTCAGCCTCCCCTAACAGCCCTCCACTCTGCCACCGCCAAGCGGGAGAGAGCAGACCTTTGAAGACACGCTTTTATTTTGAAGGACCCATTACCATACTGACCACTGGAGGTGCGCTTTTTTTTTTTTTCTTCTTCTACACACCTGAACCAAGCGCAACCTTAGGAGCTGGGATTTTATTTTGTAGGAACCTGAACCAAGCAGACCCTTGGAGCTGTGCTTTTATTTTGTAGGAACCTGAACCAAGCAGACGGTTTAGTAATTTAGCAAATACTTTTATCCGAAGCAGTGAATACAGATACATGTAATCTAGACGCAGGTAGGGGTGGGGACATCTGGCTCAAGGATGCCTATAGGTAGACTGTGGAGATTTGGGTTTGAACCCACAAGACCACCCCTACCACCCCCTGAATTAAAAACGTATACGTTTGCATGCTTGACAGAACACTTTGACGGTGTAAGAAAGGCACGAGACAGAGGAATTTCTGCATTTGTTTTATTGTACGGCAAAAAGTTGTTTGCCGCGGGTTTGGTTCCCATTCCTCAACGACGAGTACAACCCAATCTCCAAGGCAGGAGTATTATATAAGACAAGTATTCCACTAAGAAACCCTAACCCAATGGAGCCTAAACAGTCCTTTGAAGTTCGTTTCAATTGATGTGTCCACAACGTCTCGTGAGCCCTCGACGGGACCGACGAGACACTGTGTCGTTTAAAGATACTACTACATAGTATGGATAATATGCAAGTCATATTCAAAGTAATGGATGAGTATAGCGCTGAATGCATTTCAATATTTCACTTCCCCGGGATTGTGTTGGTTTGTTCGTACTTAAAATGTGACCGTGTGACACAAACTTACTTAAAACATATTAAATTATACGGCAAATTATTTAAAAATAAATGTACTAAAAATATAATCTCAAATCAAGCAAGTAGGATAACCGACACATAAGGAACAGGAATGTTCGATGCTTTATATGTTAATACTTCTTCGTTCATTTCCCCTCTACACAGTCTAAATTTAAAAAGACAAATTCACCACAACGACCTTCAATTGTGTCCTGCAGTATACGCTCTATGCTTCAAGCGTACTGGAAACATACTACATTTCATCCATAGTACCACGGCTTGATGTCCCACCAAGACCAGGAAAAACACATTGTGTTCACTTTCCCTGAACAGAAAACTAAAACGGTATCGCCATTATCTCAGTGGAAGTAGCACTGGGGTCGAGCGCCACACGCTGCTAATTAGCAACCCGGTCTGAGCGGGCCGCCTCAAGGTTAAACGGTCCGGTGAGAGTCCAGTCTTCTCCCGGGAACCCATTTTGTTTTAAAAAGACAAATCTCTCCGCTGAAGGCCGCATTGCGACAGTGACGCAATCGTTTAGTGCGACCGCATTCCCCTTCACAGACACGGCAAATATAAAATGATGTTTACAGAATGGAAAAAAAACAAAGCAATGTAAAAGTGCTACAGTGATGAGGTTAACAGGGTTTAGTCACGGGGGAATGTTTAGTAAAACTGTTAATGAGGGAGGAGACAAAAGGATCAAGTTCCAGTGTAGGATTACTTCACTTTGGTTGAACACTTAGTGTGTGTGTGTGTGTGTGTGTGTGTTTGAAAATGTTCCCCATTAATATAGACCATGCTTTTGAACCATGAAAACCGATAGCTTAAAAGGAAGCAGTAATAATACTAATAAAATCATATTTAGGGATGCAACAAGACCACTTCTAGGTAAAGTCCCACACACAGAAGTATCCACCACTTCATACAACGATAGCAATCTGCTAGAGACAGCATACATCCAAGAAGCGGACATGGCTATAGGGTATCGGTAGTTAAATGTATTAAGGATATGCATCTATTGATCTATATTGATAACCCAGAAGCCAATATGAGTAGTGGTGCGTCCCTACGAATAAAAAACGTCCAAACTGCAGAGACATGCCTCACATGTCGTGCTGTTAAATGAAAGGATCTAAAAGGTCGTACGATGAGTGAACTGGAACCATCGAGTCATGTGTGATAACGCGAGTCCCCGTAGCGATAGTGAGACGGTGTGCAGCGCGTTCCAAAGAGTCTGTGCACGTAGAGAGGAGCTCTGGAGAACATCCGGAAAAGCACGAGGCCAGGTGTTCAGATAGTGATGTAATGCTGCCGGAGCTTCGCTTGGAGGAACTCGTGGGTTAAATTGTGTCTGGTGATAATCCCAACAATCTGTGTGAAGACAAAATGGAAATATAAGAGGGCCGGGTTACACTGGGAGAAACGATTGGTTATATAGCAAGACGGATCTTTCCTATTTTTCTATCTTTCTCTATTTCTTTATTTGGGAAACAATTTGGCTGCTCTCTTAGAGTTAGGAGACCATGAAGCAAGATTAGAAATGCATATCCTCACACGGAATATTGCAATAACTTTGTCTGTCACTTTTGTAAAGTCCATGACATTACTTTGCACTATTTTCCATTTGCTGGTAAATACAAACCTGAATTTATGTTTCTTTGTAAACCGCTCTATGACACCCACTCACAAACAGTCTACGTAATAAACACACAAACGACGTAATTCAGGAGATGACAGTTATAATCCTGAACCACGGCCTCCACTGCACATCAAGGGCCACTGGTTGCTGCCCGTTGACGCCATTTTGTATTTATGTAGCAATATGTTGATATTGTTTTTGTGTTGTTCACGGTTTGGTCCACCAGGTGGAGCTTTAGGCACTAAAAGCAGGAGGGCCACAGTACCCCTACAGGGTCTATACTTTATACACCTTATAACCTGGTACACATACACCACACAGGACCGCTCACCTCCCCCACGGCGTTGACCACGGGCAGGTGTCTGAGTCCCATGGTCCTGAAGAGGTTGAACACCTGGGAGACGTGCGTGTTCGGGGACACGGTGTAGGGACACGGGTTCATGTAGGGTGTGATGTCCTGTGGAGATGAACACAGAAAAAAACGCTATTGAAACATTCTGGTTATTTAGGAGATTTACCGTTTAGTCATTTAGTACAGTGGTTCTCAACTGGTCCAGCCTCGGGTCCCACATGTGTCATTAGACCAGTGGTTCTCAACTGGTCCAGCCTCGGGTCCCACATGTGTCATTAAGTCACGACCCAAAAATATAATAAATATTTACCAATATTGCAGTAATCAACAATGCCTTCAAAAACATGGAGCGAACAAAAAGCTGCAACAATTGGGGCTAAACTCAATGAAATAGTAAGCCATTGAAACATGAATTAACAACATTAGTTCATTCATTAGTTAATTCATGGGCTTCTTTCTAAAGATTAGGGTTTGGCATGTTGGTGTGTTTTGGATTGAGGTGAACTGGAGCGTACCACTATCATGCGGGGGTGGAGCAGGGCCAGGTCCAGGTCGTGGATGTCGGGGTAGCGGGGGTAGTCCTCCGTCATCTCCGCGTGGGACAGCCTGGGCTGGGTGGCACTCTGGGGGTCAAAGGGCACACAGCAGGAAGGGTAAGGGTGGCTGGTGTGTATACTCAAGACAGGCCATGCACTAAACTTGACATGAGACACAGACTGAGAAGTATCAGAAAATTTACATTTGGATGAAAACGAGAAGAGAAACCGTTTGCATTTATAATAAGAAAAAAAAAACTGTTTGTATGGTCTTAACGTTCAACACATGTAGTAAGACACTGAATGAGAACATGCGTGTGCGTAACTGACCGACTGGTTCTCTGCGTAGCAGACGCCCCTGAGCAGCAGCGTGACGAGCTGTGAGCGAAGCACCAGGCCGTGGAAGGTGAGGGGTCTGAAGCGCTCCTCCAGGGTCCACTCCTCGCTGGGAGACTGGTCGGGGTACAGGTTTGGGTAGGGCACGTACCTTGGAGGCGAGATTAAGAAAACAAGGCAATGACTTGAGTTTCACTGCCGACGACCATCGCGACAAAAATGTGAGTAAAGCCGGCGTTACTCACATCCATTTTTAGTTTAGCTTTCTTCAACAAAAAAAAAATCGATTAATTCGTGCGCTTCTTTGTCTAAATCGACCTCTTAGGTGCATCTCTGTGATTCAGATTTTTTCCGTTAGTTAAGCACAACACATTTCGGTTCACGTTTGTAGCGCGACCCAAAAGAAGGATCATTCGGAACAAATGGAATCGTATCGTTCCCTTGTATCGCGCTGTTTTGCACCAAAAGTGCGATATAAATAAAGTTTGAATGAGTGAGTGAGTGAGTGAGTGCCCCACCTCCGGTCCAGCATCTCCTGCAGCATGTCCTGGCCCTCCTCGGTGGTCTGACCGCTAGCGGCGGCGGCGGCGGCGGCGGCGGCGGCCTCCTGGTCATCACACACGTTCCTCAGCTCACTGGACGGGTACGACTTCATGGACTGGCACCGCCGCCGCTGCTCCCCAGCACGCGTCACGATGTTCGCCTTCTGCGCACAGGAAGTAGAATAACGCCAGACAGGAAGTTGGTTGTCAATGTTTTTCTTTCTCCCCAAAACAAGGCCATTCAGAGTGCTTTACATCGGCAGCAATCACATGTAAAAGACATTAAAGGGACAATCTTTTACAAGAGAACCTTTTAAAGGAGAAATGTTAAATAAAAGTAGAGGATTATTAATACAATAGTGTAGGGAGTGTGTTCAGGAGTAGGTGAGGTGCTTTGGCTTTCTATCTGTGAGAATCAATGACTTTATTTAATATGGTGATGACCTGGGTGACACCTTCTCATGCACGTCTGAGGTTTCGGCAGGCATTTTGGGTTCTCTACAGCACCCTATCGCCCCCCGGTGGTCTGCAGATGCAACTGCTTCAACAACCAATAATGTAGTAAGTTCAAGTACACACGTGTGCCTGTAGATGAAGTCCTGAAGGACTCATGCATCTGCATGATGGGAAAATTATTGTATTAGTTTTAATTATTAGTATTAGTATTTTTGTAGGCCAAAAATAGATGATTATAGATAATTATTCCCCCGTTTTGTGGATGAATCATGAAAAATTAATACAATGAAACATTAGCATGTCGTTAGCATATCTCCAATCTACTTCTCCCCGAGCTCACTCGTGGAAAAGACGTGAGCATGCCAATATGCAGAAGTACATGCCATGATAGTATTGATTGTAACTGAATTTACTACCGTTTCTAATTTGGTTGATCTATGTTTGTACTATTTGCGTATATATGGAATTGAGTGAGAACAAATTGACCAACTATTTCACCAGACACCATTTGATGAATTCATCATACACTATCACACAGAAAATATGTACTTAACAATAACCCATCACATAAACACACATTTACAGTATGAAGAACCAATATTTGTTGGGAAGCTAAATGAAAAGATCACATACACAAGCAACCCAACCCAACACACTGATCCAAAATGGCAACTGTATCACATGACCACAAAGTGTATCCAAGATGTCTGACCTTGAAGTGTATGTTGTTGCTGATCAGGATGTTTCCCTTCATGAAGTCCCTCTCGTTGGGCCGGTTCTCCGTCACCACAGGGAAGGCGTGGTAGGCCGTGGTGCGCAGGATGCTCACCAGAGACTGGACACGCGTGTGCGGATACACGTACGTCAGGTTGGGCTCCATGATGTCACTGGCCGTCAGCCTATCAGGAGAGAGACGGATAGAGGTGAATAGAAGCGGGTGTTAGAAACAAGCTTTTTCTGCGCCTTTTGTGCCACCCATACAGCAGGAGGCGGTATATACTAGTGTACAATATCGCGTACTTGTCCATTTCCACCTCAGTCTCCCACTCCAGCAGAGGCACGCCCCTCAGAAGGATGTGGATGTCGTAGATACCGTGGTTGAAGAAGTCCCCCGTCCATTTAGCTACCTGGGAAGCACAAGGCAAACACACTGCTGTTATGTCTATAGAACTATCTAAAGCACTCAGAGTGCATTAGATAGGCAGGAATCACAATAAAAGACATCATTTAAAATAGAAATGTAAAATAAAAGTACAAGAAGGTAAAAGAAAAAAGTATACATGTTGTCCTCATTCAGTTATAAATTACATATCATCTTGATAACTACCATCAGTGTTATCATGATGGGCAGTCCATATGTGATCTCATTGGTCGATTCGATGAGGATGACAGTCAGGCTGATGGTCATCCTGACCACGCCCCCGAGGAAGGAGGCAGCTCCAATCAGAGCGAAGGTCCCAGAGTACACGTCCATCCCAAAGTTTCTAATGGTGGGAGAGAGAAAGAGAGAATTTCCCCGAATCATTAATAAAACAGAATCATAGCAGAATGTGTACTTTTACCCAAAAACAAGTTATTCATGTACTAACTCGATCATTCACTCACTAACCAACCGACGTCAATATAAATATGATGTACAGGTAGCTAGAGGTAATAACAGTAGAGATAAGGGGTTTACAGGTATAGAAAAGGTAATAACAGTAGAGAAAAGGAGTTTACAGGTATAGAAAAGGTAACAGGCAGAGTCCAGGTAAGGGGTAGACAGGGCAGCCCATTCCAACATGGAGGTGCCAGAGAGAGCAGCTGCAAATTCTCACCCTCATGGCGACCGTGTTGCTAGGCAAAGTGTAAGGGTGCAGGAGCAGAGTTTGGATTACACATTGGGTGGGGGGGGGGTTATTAAAGAGCCCAGAATAGTCCAGAACGGGGCCGGGCATGAGGTGTAAATGAGGTTATATTCTGTATTAACCCATGGAGGAATCATGTACTACAAATATCAAATGCTCAAACATGAGCAATACAAACGTTAAACAAAGTTTAAAACACTAAGTAACACAAAAAGTAACTAATTTCTACACACTGTATTAACCCATATATCCATATAAGAGGGTAGAGAAACCGAGCAGTGGAAGGTGAGATTCTGGCCGGAGCCGGAGCCTCATTAGTGGTTCATGCCCACACTCGTTACTTACAGTCGAGTGAAGCTCAAAGCCTTGGTTAGGAGTGTGTGTGTGTGTGTGTGTGTGTGTCTCTGAGATTGTGTGTGAGAGAGTGAGTGAGAGTGTGTGTACAGTGGGAAGTAGGTTAAACACAACTTCTCTGTGCTATCAGAGAAAGGCTGTGAGTCACTCGCACTGTCAGCGGATTCCACAGCAAGGGAGTCGGCGTGTGTGTGTGTGTGTGCGTGTGTGTGTGTTCATAGGAGCATACAGACGCAGAGAGAATAGGTTTAGAATAAAACTCGATGATACTAAATTACTTTCAATATTACTCCCATGTGAAACAACATTCAGCCTGATCAGAAGGTAGCTTGTTCTCCACATTGACTCTTGAAAATTAAAATCTCTCCGCTTTGGAATGGAGAGATTAATTTCCAGTTCCCGCCCACCTCCCCCCTGACTTCCTGCGTTTCGACACTTCTTCTTGAAACAGTAAAGACGGAGACGACATTATTTGCACAACCGATGAAGAATGATTTGGAGGGCGGGGCCGTGTACTGGTTAGGATGTTCCCGGGTTTGGTCCCCAGTCGGTCCTCCGCAACACTCCCCAAAGAACACAGTGGAAAGGTTGGGAGCGTTGGGTGTCACTGTTCAGGGAGCGTTGGGTGTCACTGTTCAGGGAGCGTTGGGTGTCACTGTTCAGGGAGCGTTGGGTGTCGTTGTTCAGGGAGCGTTGGGTGTCACTGTTCAGGGAGCGTTGGGTGTCACTGTTCAGGGAGCGTTGGGTGTCGTTGTTCAGGGATTCGCGTTCGTGAAAAAAAAAAAACACGTAAATGGTCCAACATTTGCGGAAGACGGAGCGGAT
>OOFB01008993.1:0-18725 GCA_900323305.1 Trachyrincus murrayi | reverse complement strand
CGCACACAGGACCCTTCAGCTCGCTGCAAGGAGCCTTCCAGCCCAAGGTCAGCCCCTAGCCTCCTCACCCCTCCTCCTCCACACTCTCTCTCTCTCTCTCTCTCTCTCTCTCTCTCTCTCTCTCTCTCTCTCTCTCTCAAGCACGCGCAGCAGCGCAATCCACGCATGGGACGAGACAATACAATCGATCGCTCGGGGAATAGAAAAACACACACACTCCGGCATGCACTCGCACATACGCGGTCATACACGCACTCGGGAACATTGAGAAATAAACTGAAATGGACACAAGCATGCGCTCTCCTTCGGACAGACGTCCACGGGCCTACGTAGATGTAGACACTTGCACACACGTAAACACATAGTTTGTTTGTCTGTGTCTTTGTGTGTGTGTGTGTGTGTGTGTGTGTGTGCACGGGAGTGTGTAATGTCGTACCTTATTAAGCACAAGCTTAATGCACTTTCAAAGAGGTTTTTTATTTGTATTTTTTTTGCTTTCACTCCCTCCTTCCATTGCAACGGGGGGGAAAAGAGGCCAGCATAATCAGCATGAATTTCACCACAGACTCACTTAACATTCAGGCCACGGGGGCAAGTGGCAGCAACAGCAGATACGTGGAGGAAAGAACCAGGGGCCCGATAAGTCTCTCCAGGCCTCCCTCTCTCCCCCTCTCCACCTCCTCCTCCTCCTATAATTGGGCTATGCAAAGCAGGTCTCTGATCCACATGGGCCCTGAGGTGGTCTGAGCCCTGGCTCTCACAGGGCTGAACCGAACCGTTCCGTGCCAAGCCGTGTCGAGCAAGATAAGGACTGGCTGTGTGTGTGTGTGTGTGTGTGTGTGTGTGTGTGTGTGTGTGTGTGTGTGTGTGTGTGTGTGTGTGTGTTTGGTGGCTACGGCAGCCAGTCGGAGAGGGGGAGAGGATAGGAGGGGAGGAGGGGTGTGTGGGAGGTGGGCTGCTTGACAGATCCCCAGTGGCTGTGACCCTGGTGTAAGCCAGCAATCAAAGCTGGCCTAAATCCGCTGGCCTTATTCACAGCAGGCTCTGTTACCGAGGAGTCCCCTTTTGTGGGAGGCCTCTCCAGATGGTTGGTGCAACACAACAGGCCTTGCTCTTGTGTGTCTAAAGCCACCCCCTTTCTCCCTCCCTCCTCCCCCCCCTCCCTTCCTAAGTATCCCTGAAGAGAGGCTGTGCGGGGGGTGCTGGGGGGTGATGAGGGTAGGGGGTGGTGGTGGTGGTGGTGGTGGTGGTGGGGGGGCGGGTGGGGTCAGTGGAAAATAACACGGGTCGCCTTCCTGGATCTGCCAATCCTCGATGCGGGGATGGATTAATAGGGCTGATCCAGGCACTTGGGCTCAAAAGGACTTAGCCGGGGTAATCAGAGAGATCTGGGCTGTTTCACTGTGGTCTGGCTCGAGGCCCAGAGCATCACTGCAGCGGAGATATCGGTTGACGTCAGCGCTACAGCAGCGGTAGCGGCTAGGTGAGAGAAAGACGCTACAGAGCTAGCCATGAAGCTACATGAAGGCCGTCATAATGCCGGCTCTTCTTTTTCTATAAATATTTGTAATATATATATTTTATGGCAGGTTTTTTTTTCAGTCAGGTCAGTGAAGAGAGACATGAAAGTGGGTTGAAAGAGAGAGGAAATGACGTGCAGCATAGGACCCCGGGTCAGAATCGAACCTGGATCACTACGGTGCATTAGCGGGTTGGGCCACCGAGTCGCCACATAATGCTAGCTCTGTGTGTGTTGGTGATTGGATTGTCCTAAGATTTAAAGTGTATATTGTTTTTTTCTTCAATATGCTCATGTTTTGTGTTCCTTTCTCTCTCTCTCTCTCTCTCTCTCTCTCTCTCTCTCTCTCTCTCTCTCTCCCCCCCTCTCCGTCTCTCAGGCATCCAATCCCATTGACGTGGCGGGTCGTCCAGGGGCAGTACCACACACCCTCTTACAGAAGGATCCCAGGGTAAGTAGCGTCACGCATGCTGCATCCCGACTTCCACCCCAGTCACACACACTTAGTCCTGATTGGGGGGGAAAAAGGATCAATGGCCACACTGCAATAACAGTGCTCTGCCGGTCGGCTGAGGCGTTGTTAAAGCAGTGGAACCGTATTCGCTTTCTTCCCTGCTGCTGAACAGCGGGTCTGACTCACTGAGGGATATGTCGAGCAGCAAAGTAATAACATCGTGAGAGAGTGGCTTTAAAACCACCAAAACCGCTGTCGGAAAGCAAAGACAAAAGCGTCTTGTTGTATTTAGCATATGGAAAACATTGTAGGATCGGCGTGGATATTAGACTTGAAAATCGAAACGACATTTGAATTGAACAGTGAGAGAGGGACGCTTTTGTTAAATGACACTCACAAACGTTTGCTCGGGTCGTTGTTATTGATGCATATACTCCGCATGCTTTCTAATATTTTCCACTGTGATATTAGCAATGACACTCTCTCTTTCTCTCCCTCGTCCATCTCTCTCTCTCTCTCTCTCTGTACAGATATCAGATCCTTTCAGGTCGTCTGTCAGAGTAAGTTACTGTCTTGCCTTCTTGACTTCTCCCCTTTCAGGCCAAGCTTCAGAGTACACATAAACCGTGTTGTATTAGAAACCCCAATCACAATGCAATATGTAATCCCTTCCATCTCTTATTGAACTTGGAGTGAGGCAGAAGGTCACTCCTGGGATTATGGTCAGGGATAGAGGGGTTGGGGTTTTTGGGGGCTTTTCATTTTTCATTTTAGTTGTTTTTTTTTGTTTGTTTTCGTTTTTTTGTCTTCCGATAAGTTCCCCCACTTTTAGCTCGGCTTGGCCAGAAAATGATCGGTTGTGAAAAACTAAAAAGGCGGTTGTGAGCTCACCATAAGGTCTCTCTCTGATTCTCAGAAACCTGGCAAGTGGTGCGCAGTGCATGTCCAGATCGCATGGCAGATCTACCACCATCAGCAAAAGATGAAGGTGGGTCAGATGGATAGCGAATCAAGCACAGGATTCCCCCGCAGTCATGGAAAACCGAGAATTCCAGATCGCAATTTGAAACGTTGGCTTTCCCGGGGCCTAGTCACAGATAGATACCTGGTTATTCATGTCAAGCGTCGCTGCCGCTCCATATACCATATGTGTTATGCATATAACATATGAACGCCGGCCCTTGGTTCTAATGTTGGTCACATGGTCACAATTTCATGGAAAAGCCATAGGATTGGACGGTCAATGAACGGGAGCGAATGAACAGGGGTGTGACTCGGGGTTAATGGTCAGGAGGCCTGGTTGGGTGGGGGAGTCAGGGGGGTATGCTCCATTAATTTTTTTAAATTCCATTGAGGAGTCATTTAAGGAAATGGACATAAAGAATAACACCAAGGACATGATCCCTGGTTCCTCGGTGGCAGCTCCAGCCCCTGATGATAGAGTGTGCTTGGCAGGGGCTCTTCAGAGCCTGCTGCCACTAGCCCCCAGACTCTCCCACCCAGGGACGGTCAGTCGCCCTCCCGCACCCCCTCTCAAATTCCCCCAGGCTTTGCTGTCCCTAATCAGCTTACAGATGTTCTGTTATGACACCGCCGGCCATTGTTGACGTGACTCGGTACGTCTGATATCTGACCCGCTTTAAGTCGAGCGTAAGCCCCTCAAGCATAAGCCTCTGTTGCTGGAAGTGGCGTTCTCACTCACTGATCACTGACCCCCACTGTCACACTGTGTCTCTCTCTCTCTCTCTCTCGCTCACTCCCTGTTCTCTCTCTCTCTCTCTCTGGGTCTACCTCTCTCGGCCTCTTCCTCGACCCTGTCTATCTTTTTTTCTATATAACAGCAGATGCAGCTGGATCCTCACAAACTGGACATGAATGGGAAGCTGGACCTCTTCAGTCGACCCCCGGGCCAGGGGGTCTTCCCAGGGTTCCCCTACCCCCATGACCTGGCGCGACCCCTCTTCTCTTCCACGGGTCAGTAGGGGTCACCCGATGTTTAGACCTCGTCCCCATCTCAAACACCCTCCAATATAGTGCTATGCAAAATGAGCTCTGCTATAAATGCATGCCCGCAATTTCAAAACGGCTCTTTTCACAAGCAGAAATTATAATTTAGGGCATTATTCAGGCTTTGGTTTCTTTTTTTCATTTGTTTTGCGCCTTTCATGTTGGGTTCACATAATTGTAGTGCTGTTGTGGTAAATGTTTTGCTGGTGAGGGAGACATCCATGCATATGTATGACTCATCTTCCCGTAATTGTCGTCTCTGCCCTGCGTTGGAGGGCAACAGCGAGGCGATCAGCCCTTTTACTGGTAATTATGCCGCTGTGTGTCATAGGCCCGTGTGTAATTGGTTCTTCCATTAACAATTCATTAAATACGGGCAAATTCAAACACTTTTAGTTTAAGGGGCTGGCTTTTACAGAGCCAGAAAGTACCCTTGAATTGCGGCTTAGATTTCCACATATAGACACGCACACATATAAAGATCCGTCGTGAAAGGAAAAATGTAAAGTGATTAATTTTCTTCTGCTCACTTCAAGTCTATTTTTTCATTAATCTGGTTTGTAATTAGCAAGTGAGCATTTTTGTCGGGAAGAATGCTGACTGTTTACTATTTAATTCATGGCTAAAGCAACCGCGGTCAAAAGGTCAACGGTAAGCTTTCTGCTTGTCTCTGGGTCCCTTTAATCACACGTTATCCTTAATGCCTAATAGAGGGATTAAATGACACATTGATTGATTAATACTTTAAGTTTTTCTTCCTATCTTCTGTCTGATAGGCCCAGGCCACCCTGTATCCTCCCCTTACGGCCCCGCCTCCCATCCCGCTGGCTTCCTGCCTCCTAGCCACTTGGCAGGTAAGTGTAAGTGACCCACATCCATGTTTTTTTTTTTCCTTTTCTCTACTCCTTATCTTCTAGTTATTTTCTAATTCTCTCTATCCTGAACTTTCTAGACACACAAACATTTACCCAAAAGGAGAGCAAAAGCCATGGCGATGGCCACATATATCTTTTACTGTGATTTAGCATCTTCTTTGGATCACTTAAGGCAGGATTGTGGATCATTGACAATATCAGAGTCAATATGTGACTTATTGTTTGGATTCTGATGATTATTATGATTTCACAAAATAAGCCGGTCAATAAGCCAATCCAATGCAGGTGGGCTCTGTAATTGTTCAGTGCTGTGTTCAGAACTTCCCTCGCAACCCCTGAAGCTTCCTCTGCATCAAAGATATTGCTTTAAACTATATAATCTAATATAATAACGTGTAATGTTATGAATGAAATGTACGTGAAATCAAAGAAAGGGAACAGGAGTCTGGTTTCCGGAGTGATGTTTGTGTTCCATGGAGACGGGATGCATTTGACATACATTATAAATAACCAAACGCATGCTGTTGTGGCTGCTCATGCTGATTATCTAGTTGCCTGTAGCTAACAACAACATACTCGCTTTCATGGTGCACAAAAACAGCTAGGAACATTTGGAGTGATGTTGTTGCGGGGGTTTTGGGCAGCAAAGTAGGCAACAAAGTTTTGAATTAAGAAACGAAGGTTGTTTATCGGGTATTGTTAACGAACGCGCGAGATGGTTTTTCCGTCTGCTCCATGTGGAATATTTATGACACATGCACATTATGATTTGCGATTGTTCTTCATGTCTTGATCGGTGGACGAGTGGATGGATGCATTCATTTTCATAATAAATCCTATCTATATTTCCATGAGACCTGTTTTATTTTCAGATGGCCTGCTCTTCATCTGCATCTCCCCCCTTTCCCCCCAGCTCCCCTGCCCAGCCATAAGCCATTCCCCAGCTCAGATCAGCGAGTACATACACCAAAGAACAAACTCATTTTCCCATGAGGTAGTGCAGCAGCTCCACTAGCTCCCAGCAGGGTCAGAGGCGCGGTGCTCCGTTGTAGTGAGTGGGAGAGGGTCCAGCAGCTGTCAGGCAGTATAAAATAAGAAAACAGCAACAGCTCGCTTGTAAGAGAAAAGCCGAGTGGGTGGGTAGCAGGGGGGGGGGGGCTTACCGTAGCCAGCCCCCTCCCCTTTTATTTTGCTAATCGCTGTTTGGCATTTTACAGATCCTTTCAGTCGCTCCAGTACCTTTGGTGGCCTCGGCAACCTTTCAACCAGTGCCTTCGGTGGATTAGGCAACCCCACGCTTGGTAAGCGCCAGCCTCCAGCACCACCACCACCACCACCCCTTCTCCATCTCCCTCTACACCCACCTACCCAACCTCCCACCCCAGACCCCAACATACCCATACCTATCTTAGTCAACCACCCACCCCCACCCACCTTCCTGGATGATGGCCCTGGTAGCCGGAGCGCAGAGAGCAGGACAGCTCAGGGAGAGAGAGAGAGACCACAGGCAGAGCCAGAGCAGGGAGAAAGGAAACCAAGACACTTAGTTCTCGTCTCTTTGCCAAATCAGCCCAGCAGTAGCCCAGGCAGGACCACCAACACCAAACCCCTTCACACTCTCCCTGATCCCCAAGCCACCGTCCAATGGCCTGGCTCTAATCCGGCGGCCCTTCTGCCAAAAAAATGCATCCAGGCCCGCTGTTTGCTTTCTGTTCATCTATTCATTATGCAGCGGACTTCCTCGTAGCACACCACAACGAAGCCTTTCTCTCTCTCTCTCTTTCTCTCTCTCTCTGTCCCTCTGTCTCTTTCTCTGTCTCTCTCTCTTTCTCTCTCTGTCCCCTGTTGCAATTCTGCCCTGGCAGACTAGTTGCTCTGTTTGTTGGAAATGAGCGATAGACAAGCCATTGAATGCTTAAGTCTCCCCCTGGTTTTTATTTAAAGCTATATATTCTGTCCCATTCTCTTCATCTGTTCCAATGCAAGGGGGGGGGGGCTGACAATCAGGAGCACTGAACGAAGGGATGGGTCATGTTATTATTATACTTTTCCAATGAACATTGGCAACAAAATCAATGCAGATGAATCGGCACATTAAGAGCGATCAATGCCTACGATGAAACATCGGTTATCTTTGCTCTTTGCTTGTGTGTCCATGGCAAGGCCCAGGGTCATCCATTTCACTGACCTCTGTCTCCTTGTCCCTCCTGTCTCCTCTCCAGGCTCCAACAGCGTGTTCGGCCCCAAAGAGGGCCCCGGGAGCCTGGGCGGCTTCGGCAGCCCGCACCACGACACCTGGAACCGGCTGCACCGCACACCGCCCTCTTTCCCCACGCCGCCGCAGTGGCCCAAGGCCGCCGACAGCGAGCGCAGCAGCTCGGCCAACAGCCACGAGCGGGAGAGAGAGAGGGAGCGGGAGCGGGAGAGAGAGCGGGAGAGAGAGAAGAGGGACTCGTCGGTTGGGAAGGAGGAGAAGGACAAGGACAGGTGGGTGGTCGTGAACCAAACGATCATTTTTATTGCCTGGTTTTTGTCACTTGTCTTTGATTTCACGTTGAAAGCCTCCCGGTGCTTCTCCGTCACCGTAATAAGTCTTGATTGCAACATTGTCGTGCATGTAGCGCACTGTAACTGTCTGGCCTTTCCAGCACAATAGAAGCTAACCGTCTATTACCGCTGGTAATAATATATATTACTTCATCAGGGTTTCTAGGTTGAAAACTACTTTTAAGGAATTGATGATGACTGTAGTTAAATCCAATGGAGCCAACCACATAATATAGTGAGGTGTGAATATCACCTACTGCAAACATACTACATGCTACTTACGTCACATACACTGTGGTCTTTTTCAGCACTCATTAGCATTGTTCAAACATCGCATTCATTGTCACATTAATACGGAACGTGATGTAACATGATTCTTTATCCTTTGCAGAGATTCTGTGGACCGCAACCGGCACTCCAACCGGTCATCTCCCGCCTCGGCACCGGTCAGCTACCAGATCAGCAGCCTGATCCGCTCCACCAGCCAGAACTCCAGCGACCAGGGCCGGCACCACAGTGGCAGCGTGGACCGGGTCCGCGAGGCCGAGAAGGAGCTGCTGGAGCGCCACCGCGAGGCCTCCATGATGGCCGACGTCAAGGTGAAGGAGAGCCGCTCGCCGGGCAAGGAGGCCATGGAGAGAAGAGCGTCGGAGGACTCCATAAAAGCCTCGCACCGCTCCCCCTCGCCCTACTCCAAGGGCATCATGGGCGAGCAGGGGGTGAAGATGATGGGCGGCCCACCGCCGACGTTGAAGGACGGCGATCGAAAGGAGCTGCCGTCCGTGGACCTCCTCCACAAGGTGAAGAACGACATGAAGATCAAAGAGGAGAGGAAGGAGGAGCAGGAGGTGATGGTGGTGAGCTCTGAGCCTGCCCCCCACCCACCGGTCCAAGCGCCCCCTGTCCCCATGTCTCAATTGGGACACCCGCACCACCACCACCCCCCTCTCCCGCAGCAGCATCACCTGCAGTCTCCTCGCGGGAGTGAGATGCCCGGCATGCATGGGGTCCCCATGGCCCACTCGCTGCCCCTCTCCATGAGCGCCATGCACCAGATGGGCAGCCTCAACGTGCTGGACCGCGCCCGCATGGCTCCCTTTATGGGGGTCAGCCCTCTGGCGGCCAGCCGGGAGCGCCTCCAGGCACACCAGGCCTTCCCCTGGGACCCGCTGAGGGAGGCGTACCGCAACCTGGACCTGCAGCGCCGCATGGACTTCCAGCTGCGGGCCGAGCAGAGCCACCGCTTCCCCAGCATGTATGAGCAGGAGAGGGCGTACCGGGAGCGCGAGGCCCACGACTACTCCCACCACGAGCACCTGCTGGAGGTACGGCGCGAGCACGAGAGGATGCGGCAGCAGGCGGAGGAGCGCGAGCGGATCCACCTGCGGGAGGAGCTGGACCGCGCCCGGCTCCACCAGCTGCACCAGTCCCCCATGGAGGGCCACCTGCCCCACATGCCCCCCTTCATGCCCCACCTGGGTGGGATGCCCTACCCCAGACTCAGTCCCTCCACGGGACACAACGGCCTGCTCAACAGAACGCCCCCCACGGCCGCACTCAGCGCCCCGCCTCCTCTTGTGCCCGCGGGCAGCACCAGGTCAACCTCGCCCAGGCGGACTACGCCCCTAACCTCCGCCACCCAGGACCCGCGGGACTACTCGCCGTCCCGCAACCCCAAAGAGGTGGAGGCCCGGTAGCTTCCCCGGGACGCACACAGAGGACTCAGATGCCTTCGTGAGCCTAAATGCCTCCAGTTTGGAATCTTATGGTGAACAAAACACGCTGCCTTTTCACCAGAGAAGAGCACATTTGGAATCCGTGACGAAATGGTATGATTGTACAGAAGGTACCTATGTGGGTCTGATTAAGCACATACCATGACTCTTTTCAATGGACTGAATCGAATTATGTTGGCTGAGAGAAACGTAAACGAGTACGTTTATAGCCGACTTAAATATTTGATAATTATTAATATATTAATCTGATACCTTTTTTTCGGCTATGTGCGAAAAGAGAGGTCCTCACATGAGTTTGTACATGTTCCTATCCTTGTTCCATGTATAGGTATCACTTTGATGACATGTATGTAATTTGTGCTCCAGTGACTCGGTTTTTTGTTTGTTTTTTCCTCCGATATTTATCCCAGTTGATGGTGAGACATATCTATTATGGCCCACAGAAAGGACTGGATGTTTTTTTTGTTTGCGCCTTCTCAGCAGTAATTTAACCTTGTGCTACCAAGATATCCTCAACAATGCCAATGTACACCGTTACATTACCGATTTGTTTTCTTGATTCGTTTTTGCCTTCGAGATATGCAGATGCAGATATATCATGAGGTCTTCGTTCAGTCTCTGTAAAGCAAACTTGTGTAAATAACTTGTTGATATCTCCTCGCTGCAAAAAATGGCCATGTAAATTTATTAGCCTTTTTAAAATATTTCTAGAAAAAGAAAACTCAAATCAAACATGAAAGACACTTCCCTGCTGAAAACCATGGTAACGGACAAGCCTGGTCGTCGTCATGGAAACATGGTGAAGGGGTGTCCTACAGGGGCCTGGAAGGATCATCTGCAATCTATGCAAAGCGACGCAAGGCACCCTAAGGGTAGAACACCTGGATAATACGATGAATGTTGGTGACAATTAAAGTATCTTGGATCAACATTGGTTTTTATTTGCCATTGGAAATACACGGAGTTATAAACAGAGACGATTTCCAAGTCACAAAGTGGACCAGGAGCGCAAAGCCTCATGCAGAACGGAAGAACACTTTTGAGTGGGCCGCAATAGGACTTTCTCTGTCAACCTTGTGGTGTTGTGCAGTTGTTTTTCTTAGACTCTTGTATACAAAACCAGTAGAGTTTTAGGCGTGCAAAAATGAAAAATGAACATTCATGGTTTAAAAATGTAAGGAATAAAGTTCGGGCCTAATGTCTGACATGCTGTTCGCTAGTCTTTTACTCTGCTGCTGCTGCTGCCGCCGCCAGGTTCCTCATGTGGGATTCACGTGGCCGAAACCTTCTGAGCGATATGTTGATTTAGAAATAACGTATAAGTCACTGGAGGAGACGCAGCTTTATGGGTTTGCCGATAGTACTTTGGCCTCACACCGCCAGCGTTACTGTATTTGCTCATTTCGTAAAAAAAAAGCTATTACTTTAAAATCATGGAAGCAGCAATCTTGGCCTGCTGGAGTGGAGCCCCAAACCCTTTCAGATCGTTGAGCCTTAATCTGTCATACATGGGCCGCCGAGCTCTCCAGAGGCGATTGATGAGATTGGGGAAAGCAATAGAGGGTGGGACTAATAGGACATTGATTTTGTAAGAAAGCAGGTTTTGAGTGTTTGTGTTGCAGGTAACCGTTATTGACCGGCAGCCCGGCGGCATATTGACCCGCGGTCCGGACTCATTAAGTGGAGCAACGGTGGGGGGGGGAAGGATATCGGGTGGTGGAGGTTCCTCTCCTTCCTCCAGCTCTTACTCTCCTCTCTTTGTGCCAGAACTCATCTGTTTCACTAATGAGACTGGACGGCACTTAAGGAGTGGGTCGGGGAGGAGGGGGACCCAGGTGCCCCGTCCGGCTTTATTGACGAGATCTCTCCTCACTGCCTGCCCAGAGATGGCCAATTCATTCTGATAATGCCCCTGACTCTCCATCTAGACGACGAGAGCCTCTGAGCCCGGCCAATCCTGTCCCAGGGCATCAGGCCGTAATGACAGCGTGGATCAAACCAAGGCCGGGGCATTAGGAGATGTTATTGAAAATCAATGGCGCTTCTCTGTCTCACACACTCTCCGGCAAGGTTTTTCAAAAGGCCCACTGGAAAAGACTGCCTGTCAGAATGGACCCAGTGCACTGGGAAGACTTAAATCACTATCACTTTCAATTTAGGCGGCCGGTAATTGAACCACATATTCCTCGACGGGTAGCATCTGTCAGGGGCTGGCCCCACTTTAGCACTGTGTGCTTTTATTCCTAATCATCTAGTCAACAGCAGGTACTTAACCCCTGTTCTCATTATTGTACATCCATTTTTTCTCCGAAACTATTATTTGCCTGGCAACATTTCTGGAAAAAAAAAAAAAAAGACCTTAAATTTCACTGGCTCCGTCGCTTTGTCCTACACGCTCTCCTTTTTATGGTTGAGTGTGGAACAGCCCTCTGGAGATGAAAAGCACCATCAATTTCACTCATTGTCTGGCAAGGTCAATTTATTTCAGCACACAGTCCATCATCAGATGGGAATCAATCGACACGTAGCCTGGCATATCCAGCCCAAGGCAGGTTATTACAACAGCTCAAAAGGCTGGCTCTTCTCCACAGTATAATTCTTAATTTTTGTCAGGGGTTTTTGTGTGCAGTATGCATGCATGGCCGGTGCATAATATGCTATATACAGTACCGCGAAGGTGGTATGGTAGCCGTTTATAGTAGCGTGATTATATATATCTGTGATACGTAATTATATTTTGTCTTTACACCTCTCTCACTGGCGTGAATCATAATTAATAGGATATGGCAGTATCTGAGGGGGGGACATTGTTTTTGCTGCTCGGCTAATCCCCTTGCATTTATCTGTAAGAAACCTCAATGCTGAGGGGTTTGGGGATTGAATTTTCATGGTCTAAAGTACCTCCAAAAAGCGGTTGGCACAGAGCTCACCCCAGATTCGGGGAACAGTGGAACAGGCCTCAGGGGCCTTTATGGAGCACAATGGCAGCTAATAACACAGTGCCAAGCTAATAAGATGGGCAAGGAATGAATGGCTCAGTCCAAGCTGCTTTTCTCTCTCTCTCTCTCTCTCTCGGGCTCTTTTTTTTCTATCTCTTTTCCCCCGCTGATAAAACATGTATGAAAGCATTTTTGAGCTGCTATGCGCCAATCCCCAGACTTCTGTCCCCCTCCCCACCCCTCCCAGCGAGAGCTAATGCATTAGTTCCCATTTGAAGGCTGTGTTGAAATGGAGATTGGTAATGAGACGCGAGACCCCCGCCATGATCACATTTGAATTGCCGGTACTCCATTGGGAACATGTGATTTGGGAGACTGAGGGGTATTTTCGTTCTCAGTTAAAAACCCATTTCTTTGCGGCTTTACCAAACCTTGACAACTAACGATCTCCATCGCTAAGCTACGGCCAAACGGTCACTGAACAGTACTAAGTCCAAGGCTTTGTCAGCGTAGCTCTGTCATAGTGTTCATTCAACTGAGAATATGTGTTTTCCAGCACCTAAAAAGGCAGGCATTGGACAGCCTTCCATTTTGTGTGCCATCTTTTTTTAGCCTTAAATGTCAACAGAGCGACGGCTAACAAAGAGCAGACCAGTCCCCAGCTAAGGAGCTAGCTTAGAAACAGACAGAGCAGTGTGGATTCCATGGTGCTGTCTAACGTCTTTGCACCTTTCGGACCTACAGCATACAAATGTTTCCCCCCGCTCACTCGCTCATCCTGCCGCTACTCCTTTGCAGAGAGATAATAGAGTTGCGTCTGGAAGAGTTATTATAAACCGACCCCGGTTCAAAACAGCAGAACTTTGGAGCATTAAAACACAGATGGAACTGTGGAGGAGCGGAAGAACAGGGAGAAGATGGAGGAGATCCATCAGAGCCACTCGCCAAAATGCGTTTTCCACTTCCATTCCATTTTGGGGATTTTTCCGCTGTTTAGTGGAACCTCACCGTGGCCCACACTGGCTGTATTATGTACACAAGCCATAAAAATCCAATAACATTTATGCAGCTGGGTACTTCTGGCAGAGGTGGTCCTCTCACTCAGTGGCCGCTGCACCACCATGCCACCCTCCCAGATATGTGCCGTGCACTCTGGGCACCAGACATGAGAAGACTCAGAGGTGGGGGGGGGGGAGGAAGCTCAAATGCGTAGAACGGGCTAAAAAATAAATAAAATATCTTAAGGCGGGTGGGTTTCTTGTCCAAATTGGCACAAGCCGCTGATGATTAGCCGCTGAGACGATAATCAAAAGTGGCTCAGTGTTTTTGAAGGGGCGGCGAGAGGCTCGGCCAGCTGGTGACAACATGGCTTGTGTGCGTGGGCCAAGACTGAAGTTTATTTGAACGTAGATCTCGTTGTGACCGCATTTTCTCCAGAGCTCAGTTAGCGGAGTGTTCCTTGGCTCATCGCAGGGATCGCCTCAGCGCTGCCTGGCAGCGCTGAGGCGGAAGTTCTTCCAAAACCACGGAATGAGAATTATGATTTAGTCCATCCCCTCCGGTGGTGGTGGTGGTGGTGGTGGTGGTGTGTGGATATTCATAAGCGTTTATTCAGTTTGAAGCTGGCAAAAACGTGGCACCTCGTTCTTGGCACCTGTGTGCGAAAGTTTTCTTTCCAGCGAGGAATCATTAAAAGCACAGGGGCTGCTTTAACAGTGTAGGCACCCCATAATGCATCTCAAAATAAAGCATCCCACATTTCCACATAAAAAACAAACCAGCCCAAAGCTTCACAAACAGAAGTGACTTGTTTCACCTCAAATCTAATAAATACAAAACCAACTTCACACCACATGCCAACCCTTTGTGGAAAGTTACTAATTATTGTGAGTAATAGTACATAAAAGTACTACTATAATAAAATCCTGCTTTTTTTCCCCCGAACAGATATTTAAATAAATACCCAGATATAAGTTGGTAATGCACAGGGCAAATACAGGGGCCTTCGCCAAACTGTGAAATGCCAGAATGTGTCAATGAATGAATGAATCTCCACAAATCTTAGAATACACAGGAAACATCTAAAAGAGGGCCATTTAGCTCCTATGTTTACAGAAACCCAAATGTGAGCTAACCATTTAAAGCGTTTACTGTGAGGTTGAATATTGAGCTTCCGTCTGTACTTATATAAATATCTAATGTCGGAGAGGGTCAAAATGTTTACATTTCAACATGAAAATACTAATTCATAAAACAAACTCTGTGGAGGCCTCAGTGGTGCAACACGCTGTCTAGTACTTCCATTTCCACAATCTCACTTGAACTATGGTAAGCAGACTGAGTGTAATATAATAATGTAATGTGTATATATATATATATATACACTTGCAGAGAATTCAGATAGTTAGGGGTTAAGCATCTTGCTCAGGGATGCCTGCAGGTATGGCTGTGGACACTGGGGATCAAACCCAGGACCTTTCGGCCCGGGAGTCGGAACACCCTGCACTATCCTGCCTCTCGATACCAATCCACTTTTCTAATGTACCACTTGTGTTGCATCAGAACTGGGAGGCTGGTTGTGCTAATGGGATTCCGGCCACTGATCATCCATTTATTTAAATAGCTAACAGTTTCACTCGCTACTCCTTAGTACAGCAATGGACTAACAGGAGCAATCACTGTCAGTTAATATTTGATTAGCTCCATTTGTTGTTTTCGCATGAGGTGATATATTACACCATCAAACCCTTTGTATCGTAAGCCCTCGTTGTGTAAACGCAACTATCGAAACCAGTGGTGGGACGTCAAGAGCAACATAGTTCTGCTTATGTCTCTAGTTATGTCTCTTTGGCCAACCAGCCTTTACTGGCTGAAGACACATTCCACCCTAGGTTCTTCTTGGCCTGACTAACCTACCCACCTCCTTGGCCTCTCTGGGAACCTGCCGGCCAGTAAATGCACTCTTGAAAAGGCTCTCATCTGCTATCTGGGCAGAAGTTGCTTGCGACGAGATAATGATCCCTTATCTTATCTCGCTCTGTTGGTTAATGTCACAGCTTAAGGGACTTGCTCTTCCACTTGGCAGTGAGGCTTACAGAACGGCTTGTTTGCAGATTACTCAGTGCAGGCCCTCTGGAGGTCTTGGAGAGCATTCAAGACCCTATCCCTGGCCCCGCAGATGTTTTCTGTGTGCATGCTTGAGCATACTGGCTGCCTCCTGTTCGCCTGTGTCAAATGGCAGCAAGACAACACAGTAGCTGGTGGCCACGATTATGCACAATGAGAATCCTGGGGTGCGTATATCTCATCAGACACACTGCCACCAAATGGGCGAGAACACAGCAACAAACCCACATGAAGGATACTGAAGCCCAACAATGTTGCTGTTGTATTGTATGTGTTGGGTCGGGAGTAATTGGTATTATTTTGTTACCGGTTAGAACAGAGCTCTAATCAGTGATGTATTTGGTCACCAATTTGTTAGCTTTTTAAGCTTATCAAGCTAGGAAAACAGGCCCCGGCTGCGGTATTTCATGTGTTTTGGCAGGCACGTACAGCCAAATTTGTGATTATCTCTCCGTGACACCAGTAACCAGGCAGAGCTCCATTGATTCCCGCCATCTGGCTATCTCTCAGTCAGCCCTTGGCTACACAGTGGCTCACTCAGCGATTGATTGTTGTGTTGAAGGCCAGCTATTTAACACATCAGAACAACAAGTACCGCTATCACGCTGGCCCTTCTCATGCCTTGTTTCAATGCCACCCAAGAATGTCTCTTATCGCGCCCCTTCAGCTCATTGGTGTTGGACGGACAGCATATGCCCACATGACTATCTATAATAGGCATGCACACCAATAGTGGGCTTGGAGCAGCTCTCCAACCCCAGATAGTTTAATGTTGTGACTTTAACACTTGTGTTTACTATTATTATCTAAACACGACTGTGATCTTTTTTTATTTTTTAGATAGGTACATGTCAATAATGAGCAACGTGCCAGGATGCCTACATTTAGATGGGTTCAAAGTGTTAGTGTTTTTAAAAAAAAGCCCAAGGTAATAATTTACCATGGCTATTTACTATTCACCGAATGCAGGGGAAATGCAACATTAGAGAAATGTGCAGTTTATTGGCAGCATAGTCCACCATTGTTCTGTGATGGACTCAATAAGCCTGGTGTTGGATATGATTAAAACCTGCTCTCTGACCTGATTACTGTCTGATTAGCAGCCCCATTCTTCTCCCGTTATTGTTTCTCCTGGTGAAACAGGCCTCCATAATCGCCACTCACGCGCTGGATGCACAACCTGCTCATTCCACTCCCTGGTTCTTCTGTCGCGGGAGAGTGGTTTTTAAATGAAAAATGTGCACGCGGTGTAATTATAATTCCAAGGGTATTATGAAATCGAATATCACAATGAATATAATTTTATTTTCTTGTAATCTCCCGAAGCCAGTCTAATAGGTGTTTTTCAAAGGGCACGCTCGGGGGCTTTAAATGGCGGAGCACTGCTAAATGGAATGGCAGCTATTGCTCTCTCTCGCGCTCTCTCTCTCTCTCTCTCTCTCTCTCTCTCTCTCTCTCTCTCTCTCTCTCTCTCTCGCTCCGCGGCTCTGTTCTTTTGTCTTTGATTTGCAGGCGAAGCGCCTGACAGCCTGCGAGACGTGAGAGATTTGTCGGTCTGTGATCTCTCTGCCTCTCTGACAAACGAGTGCTGTTGGCAGAGGGCTGCTCCAGGTGCTTCTGCTTCTGGCCCCGCCGGAATCCTGATGAGAGTTCGTTAACCCATGTGTAATAAAGTCGGGGCACTAACGTTGTGCCAGAAATTACCTTTCCCCCCCCCCTTCTATTTAGAGGCGCTGTCAGTCAAAAAATAAATTGCACACATTGGCTTACGCAAATGGTTGTCCGTTAATCCATCACAAGTTTTTTTGTCATACAGCCAGAGAAAGCAATTTCAGTCCTAAGGAGGCAATTAACTCTTGAGGAAATCGCAGTAAGAAATGTTTTAATTTAAAAAATGTCTGTCATGTGGCAAAGCATTCCCACTGACTGAAATGTGTTTACTGCCATACCTGTATCTCCTACCACATCCCACGTTATGCTTGCGTTTACGGACTGATGTATATTTTGCTTATGGAGTAGTTTAACATCCAATCATCATCCAATCCATCTCCATCACCCGTGACTCAACTGCTCTGTCAAGCACACAATTGCTTGAAATTGATTTTGTAGATCATTTGAGTGTTTGTAATGCCTGATGCATATTATATCAAAAAAAAGCACACAGGTCTGCATTGATGTCCCTATAATTTAACACATTAACGGAAAATGATTCCCCCACTGCTACCCTCCATTTATATCCCCTGAGCATCAAAGTTCCTATTTCAGCTTAGCGCTGCGATTGCCAGGAAATAGCTGCTATTGATTTTGGACCTTACCATTCCCCGTTTGGTCATGCGAAATCACATGGCATAACAACGTAATCCAACATGGTCGCCTTTAATTCCAGCGCTCGGTTGGTTTAAAAGCAGAGTTGAAACCAGACTCGTCGGTGGAACAAGCACGACGCCTTGTGGCCACGTCGGGTTGATACATTCTTTGTAATTAGACTGCGACTAGGCTCTCTCTGATAGGTTAACCTTGTGATAACACGCTAATGCCTGATTAATGTTGCAGTAATTAGACACAGCTTTTCACACTCAGTTAAGAGGACATCCTCTAGCAATTAGCCCAAGCCAGACAGAGATAATGTGAGCGAGTGCATTGTAACCACGTTCCCGAGCTGCCTTCCATTCCCATTTGGCAACATTAACGTTTATTTTCTCATTATTTCATTTAATTACTCGTTTGATGTTTTATACAGCTGCCACCAGTAATCTTTGATCCAATTAGGGAATGCTGATTGACAGCGGTGGTGTGGGATTCATTACGCCGTGTTTAATGGGAAATTGTGACCTGATCCAGAGATCTGGGGAGGATTCAGTGTTCCTTGTTGACTCCTGTATACATTATGATTTCCTCTGAGAATATCATCTCTGTGGATGGCATTCCACTGTGTGTGTGTGTGTGTGTGTGTGTGTGTGTGTGTGTGTGTGTGTGTGTGTGTGTGTGTGTGTGTCCCTATGTGCACATACTTGTGGGTGTAAGTCGTGGGTGTAAGTCACAGACATCTTCTGGTCTCTCTCTCTCTTCTTGACAGACAACAAAGATAGACGAGGGCATTCGAAGGAGTGGCTGTGATTGGCTGGTATTTCTAAGATTAGCCGCACATTAAGGGCGGGTTGTACTGCTGAGGCGTGGTGGTATTTCTTAAACCAGAGAGATCATCCCACTTGAAATTGAACTTTATGAAACCCTACATCAAGGCTCCCAGTGCGCCCATGTTCTCAGACTTCACCGCAACTATATTAGTTCAAACCAGAGAAATCATTTTAATCAATTTGAGCTTAGTGATTTAAGACAGACATAACCTGTGTGAGTCCTATATACACACAGAGACACATGTACGCACGCACGCACACACACACACACACACACTTATTTTTGGTACCGTATAAGTCCCCGACTTATACTTTTTTTTATTCAGAATAGATTTTCAGAGTGTTCTCACCTTATTTTGCTGAGAGTGCACATTCTGAGCCAGGC
>OOFB01008990.1:2146-12610 GCA_900323305.1 Trachyrincus murrayi | reverse complement strand
GCTTGTCGTGGGTCTCCTGGTACCACTCGCGCATCACGTCAGAGTCATGGGTGGGGATCAGGGTGACCTGGGCGGAGGGGAAGATGCGGGGGAGTTTTGAATATGGCTTGATCAATTAGGTTAGGGTTAGGGTTCATACATGACATCAATGCGTTTTTGGTATTTATCGATAGGCTGCTAAAGTTGTTTATTTTTTGACCCCAGCCTTATATTTTTAAGATTTGAAGTCTATGGGTTACTTTTCCAGCTAGATAGTCAGGCAACATAGCCGATAGCATGTGGTAAAGCAGAACAATGGGAGCATGTACAGTTTAGGGCTATGTGACTATTGGTTAACAGCTCATCCATTCTCCAAGCAAGCCGCTATATCTACACACACAAGATAACTGGAGTGGAATTTAACTTCAATGGCATTCAGGAAGATATCAACAATGTATTATTCATATACCCCATACATCGTACGTTCAGCTTCATCATCCGTGAAGCATATTCATACGTGTGTTCATACCTGCATATCGTTTCCCCACTGTGCCTTGCCTTCCAGCAAGGCATCAAGGACAGTCTTGTTGGGCTCCAGCGCTGGTTGGTTATTGCCGCTGACCACATAGTAGGACGAACGAACCCGCTTGAAGAACTCGGCGTCCACATTCTTAGCACTGCAGTGGTTGGGAATGTAAACCAAATCCATATACATGGGAGGACAGTTGGGCACGGACGCTCCGCTCGGTGCCTTGGCGTTACCAGAACCTGAGAAAATAACCGTACGAATACGTTTAAAAAAATTGCGCTTGGCACGTTTAGAGAGTTGCGGTGGAAATATTGATTTGAATGCTGGATTATACTTGCCTGTGGTACTTTTCGCTCCTCTCGACGCAGAGGTGTTCGTCGCGTTCTTGACGTCTTTACCTTCGCCCGCACCTTTCTTTGGCGAGGCCGTCTTTGCGTCTTTCACTTTGGCCAGGGCGCTCTTCCTGGCCGGCGAGGAGGACGTCTTCGTGAGCTTCTTCTTCTTGGTCTTCTCTCCGCCCGCCTCCTGCCGGTGTTCCTCAGCCTTGAGGGCCTCGGGGTCCACCATGCAGACGTCGGGGTGGGCAGAGGATGGGGCAGAGTCCCTCGCCGCCGCTGGAGGTGGATCGGCGTGTCTGTAGGCCAGGGTTCTGTCGGTGGGCAGTGTCTCCGAGTCATCCTCGGAGTCGATGTTGGCGTCTGCGGTGATGGAGGGGCACTCCTCTGTCCCCGGTGGGACGTCCGAGTCCGTCTGTGACGGAGCGGATTCGCTGATGGAGGTCGGCGGGGTCTCGTCACACTGCTTGGCTTGGAGCTTTCCGCCCGGGGGTGGGGGTCCTCCGTCCGACTTGGTCAAAGGTTTCCCTTCTTCGAGGGCCATCTCCTCGCTCATCAGGTACTCTAGCGGGTTGGGGTTGATGAAGGACGGCGACAGCTCCGTCTTCGGGTGGCGGTATTCGCATGAGCTGACCAGGCAGAGGTCGACGTCTGTCTTGGAGTGAGGAGAGGAGCTCTTCTTTGAAAGGTAGGGGTGCTGGGAACCACCGGCACACATGTAGTTAGGGGACAGAGGCAGAGACGACGGGAAGGGGACTTTAGGGCTGTCCAGGGGGGATTTCAAGGGTGGTGTGGACGTGTCACATTTAAAGGGGTTTGTCTCCTTGGGGGAAAGTGCCTCTGTCGGTGGTGGTGGTGATGACTGTGGTGGTGGAGATGATGAAGGTGGTGGTGGAGATGATGATGGTGGTGGTGGAGATGGTGGTGGAGGTGATGGTGGTGGTGGTGATGATGATGGTGGTGGTGGAGATGATGATGGTGGTGGTGGAGATGATGATGGTGGTGATGACTGTGGTGGTGGTGGAGATGATGATGGTGGTGGTGGAGATGATGATGAGGGTGGTGGTGGTGATGGTAGTGATGACTGTGGTGGTGGTGGTGGTGGTGATGATGAGGGTGGTGGTGTTGACGGTGAAGTAGCTTTGGGAGAAGCGTGTGTCTCGTAGCTCTGCTGTGTGTCGGATTTATTTGATGTTTCTTCCGCAAAAAGGGATGTTGGGCTGTCGCCTTGTTTTCCTGGTTGACCCCCGATCACTGGTGATGAGTCAGTGGAAAGAGGAGAAGGGGTGAGAGAAGCTACCTTCTGGGTTACTGGAGACTTGTCTGTTTGCAGAAGTGTACTGGGTGGCATCTCTCTCATTTGGCATGGAGTGGTTACAGAGGGAGTAGACTGAGATGCATCCGATGGAGATGCGGAAACGCCATGGACTGTGTCCGCCTCTTTGAAAAACATGCTTGTTTCCACACTAAATCCGCTCTCACCCGCTGGTCTCGGGTCAGATCCATCTGAGGGGCTGTAGTCGACCTCCGTTGGGCCATTCTCTGTGGTGCGTGAGCTCCCCGCCACCAATGGATGTTCTGGAGACTGCTTACTAAAGTCCAAGGCTAAGGAATGGTCGGGGGAATCCTGGCCCAACTCTACTGAGGTAGTAGACTGCTCCGGGGATCTGGCCTCCTGCGTTTGTGCCCTTATCTTTGCCTTTGGTGAGATGTCGGGGGAGATGGACATTGGCCTGGGGCTCTCCTCCTTGGATGGGGAGCCCTCCGCCTCGTGGAAGGTGGATGGCGTCTGCACCACAGAGACAGACAGCGAATCCACCTCCGTTGAATGAGGCGAGCCCACCTCGGCGTGAAGCGACGGGGAGTCAGTGGTGGGCTCGGGGAAGGAGCAGGTGGCCAAAGAAGCAGTGGATGCCGAGGCTAAGTGGGAAAAGGTGTCGTCCGCTACTGCCTCTTCTATTGGCGTACCCGACTTGTCTGATGTAGTGCCCTCCGATATTGACATTTTGCTCTCGTCTTTGAAAGTGATGTTGCCGTCGAATTCATATTTGACAGGTGCTACTGACTGGGCGGCCACATGGCTGTCTTCTCCACTATTCTCCTCTGCGTCGAATGTTGGCTCTTCTTTCATTGTGGGAAACTCGTGTCCAAGGGTAAGTGGGCTTTGCTGAGGGGAGACTGTCTTCTCTACAGGCGAAGAGCTGCCATGCTCAAACTCATCAGGCTCTGGGCTGGCACTTTTAGACGAGTCCTCTCTGTCACTTGTAACGTCAACAATTATGGGTCCCTCAGCATTGTCCTCAGATGCTACCATTTTAAACTTTTCGTCTACTGGAGACTGATAGTAAGGTGTGTGACCTGAGGACTGAGGTGAGTTTGTCCCCTCTAATGTCTTATCGTCTGGGCTGATCAAAGACTCAGCTACCCCCTTTGGTGATCCGGCCAGTGTGGTGCACAATTCTATAGGTGTAGCAAAGAGCAAGGGAGCTTCGAAATTCATCTTCTGCTCCATAGATGGAGAATGTATAAGTGGTGAGGTTGATGAAACGGAATTCAATCTAGTTGAGTTGAGGTCATCTTTCTCACTTGGCACCTTATCTGACACCCGGGCCTCTACTCCATCATCAGACGGGAACTCTTTGCAGAATCGATCCTCTTCCAGGGGTGAGGGAGGAGATATAGTGCAGGCAGAAGGATGGTAGTCTTTGCCTTCTGTGGCATTGCTCTTGGAGAGGTCTGATTCTGGGCCGTCCTGGAGTGGGGAGAGTCGTCTCACTTCAAACTCCCCATAGGTGGACGTGGCAAATCTGTCAGGGTCCTGAGAAGGAGATTCGCTTTCATCGCTTGTGATATCCCTAGGTGTGGACATCCCATCCATCGGAGTGGGGACACTGGAGATCTCAATGGTGGATTGAGTGTGGCCAGAGGTGGACATCTCCAGAGCTTCTTCTCTGTTTTCATCATCGGATGCTGTCTCGCCTTCAAAGCCCACTGGTAGCATTTCATCATGGATGGACGCTGCTGGGGCAACAGGTGAAGAGACCTTGGGTGAGGCTGATACAGGTGAAGAGACCTTGGGTGAGGCTGATACAGGTGAAGAGACCTTGGGTGAGGCTGATACAGGTGAAGAGACCTTGGGTGAGGCTGATACAGGTGAAGAGACCTTGGGTGAGGCTGATACAGGTGAAGAGACCTTGGGTGAGGCTGATACAGGTGAAGAGACCTTGGGTGAGGCTGATACAGGTGAAGAGACCTTGGGTGAGGCTGATACAGGTGAAGAGACCTTGGGTGATGCTGATACAGGTGAAGAGACCTTGGGTGAGGCTGATACAGGTGAAGAGACCTTGGGTGAGGCTGATACAGGTGAAGAGACCTTGGGTGAGGCTGATACAAACAAACACTCTTTCTCAGTCTCCACTTCCTTTACATCCTGAACCTGTTCTTGTTTTGTCTCATCCTCAATGTCACCATCGTTTACAGATGTGATCTCATTTTGTCCAAGTAATTCATTGTTATTATTCATGAGTGTTTCTTTTTCTGTTTCCACTGTTTGTGGAGCGTGAACCTCATCTGTTTCCCCCTTCTCGATATAATCTACTGTGTCAGATGTCTCTTCGAGTCCAGTGCCTTCATCGTCAAATTTCTCACTTCCATATCCATCGATTTTTTCCTTGTGGTCCGGTTCATCTGGAGTCTCTCCACTTTCCCCCTCGACTTCTGTTGTGATTCCTTCATCGATGGACTCTGCTGCTTCAGGGGACTCTTTGGTCTGCAATAAGTCTTCATGCTGGATCAACACAGCTGGTTCATCTTGAGTTTGCTGTATCTCTCCCTCGACTACAGCTGATTCTGATGCTTTAAGCTCTTCAAAGTCCTTAGTCAGGTCTTCTGGTGAAGACATCAAGGACCTCTCTTTCTCCATGGTCTCTACAACAGCAGTGGCTGCACTTACAGGTTTAGCTTCCTCCACTGTTACATCTTTCTTTGTCACCTTTACGTTTTCCTTTTCTTTTAGTTTTGAAGGGCTTCCGGCATCTTTTTTTGAAGATTCAGCTTTTATTAAAGTTTTGGGTTTCGTTTGTTTCTTTGCCTCAAATGCAGCCGGCGCCTTTTTCACATCTTTGGATGGCCTCTTCAGATCTTTCTTCGATTCATCTTTGTTTTGCTCTTTCTTCACCTCCTTCCTGTCTTTCATGGGAGATTCTTTCTTTAAATCCCTTTTCAGCTCTTTCTTTACTTCCTCCTTTTTCACCTCCTTTTTGGTGTCCCTTTTGGGGGTAAGCTTTTCTTCTTTCTTCATTGCTTCCTTCTTCACCTCCTCGTGTTTCTTCTCAAGCAACTTTTTGGGTTCCTTCTTCACGATCCTTTCTTTTTGAGTCTTTTGAGTCTTCTTTTTCTCTGGGGTCTCATTTGCAGCCGCCTGCTCTGCTTTCGGTTTTACTTCTTTTTCAGGTGCCTTGCGCACTGGGGCCTTCTTTTGTATTTTCTCCTGAAGAGATTCTGCATCTGCCTTTTCCTTTTCAGGAGCTTCTTCTTTGGATTCCTTTCTGATGGTCCTGATTGGTGACGGCTTGGGGGTCGATTTGAGGCTCTCTCTGCTGTCTGTTCTGTGCTTCAGCTTCGCCTGCTTCAGCTTAGCCTCCGGTGCCGGGGCTGCTGTGTTAGCGGATATGGCCTTCTGGGTAACGACTGGCTGCTTCAAGAAGTCCAAGTGCTTTAGCTTTTCTAGCCCTTCCAAGATGTGATGTTGAGTGGCATTTCCAGGGAAGAGGACACGCACTATCTTCTCTGAAGGGTTTGCAGGATGCCACACAATCAATGACGAAATGGATGTCAGTGAAGATACCGGAAACTCTGATTCTTTTCCATTGGGTAACATTATTGAGACTTTGTCTTTCTCACTCCCAGTCCATTGTTTCATAAAGTGCTGCAGCTCCTTGCTGTTCTTGGACGGATTAAGTACATACATCTCAAGCATCCCCACGCCCATTTTCTGAAAAAGAACAATCGGTTCTATGGTGTTCCCGACGGGCCTTTGTAGAGACTCTGTTTTTAAATTGAGCTTGGTGAGGAACCGCTGAATGTTTGCTGCCTCCTCCATGTTCTTACGCACCCTATAATCAGGCTCAGGGTTTCCTAACGTCTCGGGAAGATTTACGAACACAACACCGATGTCTGGTGAAATCCTGTTCTTTGCCCAGTCGGCGTTGGCTGCGGAGCCCTGCGACTGCTCCTCCTCCATCTCGGCAACCTTCCTCCGCAGCATACTGTTGATGCCGGGCAGGTTGTCATCGCCGATGTGTGTCAGAAGGATAGAGTCCACCCTGTCGAGATGCCTCACCAGCTTCCAGAAGCACGACTTCCTCCCCGAGCCGCCATTGACGAGCATGTTGAATCCGTTGACGGCGAAGAGTGCCGAGTCGCCCCGTCCACCGGGGAAGATGTAGCAGCAAGGCTTCGAGAGCTTGAGGAACCCCCCCGAGGTGGGCGGCTCCAACATGTCAAAGGGAGACGGGATCTCCACCGACTCGGAGAGGTATTCGGTGAACTCCGAGAGACCCTCCATCTCCGGGAGTATGAGAGCAGAGTTGAGCTTCATGTTGATGAAGTCCTGCAGGTTGTGTTTGTCCAAGTTAGAGTTCTGCCAGTCCCCGTGATCAGGGCAGGACAGGGTGAGGTTGGCTTTGTTGGCCGGGTGAATGGTGGTGAGCAACTCGCCAATCTGGAAAGAAAAATAAAACAATGCATGTGACATTTCTAAACGGGTCTGTATCAGTGAAATACTGCAGTTAAACAAAACTAATAATGGTACATATTTTATTATTATTATTATCATTATAGTACCATTTGTGTGAACTTGATAGAAATGAATGAATGAATGATATTATTAAACGATAAGTCAATAGAATAAGTGATGTTTAAAATGTAATATCTTCAAATCGGTCTCACCTCTTGATCAGTGAAAATGTCTATGAAGTTGAAGAAGGAGAAGGATCCAGACTGAAGAATGAGCTCGCCAGTGTTTTCAAAGCATTGTCCCGACAGGACCATCAGCTTGTGCCTGGCTGTGTCTGAGATCAGCAGACGTACCTACGCATCAAATAAACAAGCAAACTAATTAATACAAAATATGTTTTTTTTTATGGATTATTATTAAATGTAACATATGTATCATATTAGAGTTGTTTTCCTCCATTCGTTTTTCAGTATTTTTCCACTTTGATGACATCCGTGAGTGTGAGTTTGAAAGCAGCAGTGGTACACACACTCTTGTATAATGCATCACAATTCCCGGAGTGCTCTTAAAAGATTAAATGTGTCTTTGAAATAACATCCAACATTTCAGCGCGTGCAGAGTTTGCTACTGAAAAGCAGCTTTCATTCTGGCCGTCAAAGATTCCGATTTTGAATTTTAAATTACATTTTAAATATGTACATTATTAGGCTGCCTGTGATTCAGTGGGTTTTGGTGTTTGGGTTTTAGTCTTGTCTATTGAGAGCCCAGACATGTAACGTGATAATGTAGAGATAATGTAAGGATCCATGTGTTTCTTTTACTTCAGTGCTGACTGCTTCGTCTGACGGGTTGATGAGGACCACTGTCTCCAGGATATTGCTTTTGTGGTGAAGAATCCTTTGACCTGGGGAAAATAGAAACCAGAATATACATAACTAACACAAATCAATCGTAGAGGAAGTACCATACGATACGTAGTATTGTATGGCACCAACACACACATTGTAATTCCTGTCGGGTCAAGGCCAGGTCTTCTACAACAACTCTCATAAGAACAACAAGAAGATTGTAATCCAAGTAACACCATGGGATTTCATCCTCATCTTCATTTTTCTGACAACACAAGAGCTGGATGAACATTATGCACAATTCGGACTGCATATATAGAATTGATCTCCAATGCAAGTCCACAGGCGATCCAGAAAATAACACATCCGCAAATGCTAAACAAATGAACAATCATCTTTTTTCATTTAAAATACGTTCCATGCTAAAACCTGAGTTTTGGATACGTGAATCGTTGAATTCAGTGGTTGAGTTTCCTCTTTTGTTCGTATGTAGGAGGACATCAATTAAATATGGTGGTTCCCGTCTGCTCCCGCTGTTGACAGATGACAGATGCAGGCTTCTTCACATAATCTATAGAATAATGCATTTTTCAAATAACATGGCAGTTCTCGTACAGCTGTGTACATAGCAAGTCTCTCTGGAGTCTGAAAGGTTAGAGGTGAACTACCGCCTAATACCATATGCAACCTTCAAACCTCCCTACTCCCATCACCTATCCTTCATGATGCTGTGACAGCAAGGCTAGCAAGTCCTTCCACCATTTATTTAGTGTATATATTAAACGACTCGGGTTTAAATTTGATACACTTTTCATCAAAGTGCCTGTTGAAAATGGTTGTGAAAATGTATGGAGCTCAGTTTTCAGCAGAGTTTTCATCAATAAGGAATAAGGATGCCGCCAATAAGGAATCCAGATATTCCTTATAGGGATGAAACATAACAGACACATTTTCGACAAAAATACGGTTTGAATATAAAATGTCTTTGATGAAATATGGTTGTCAGTATAAGTCAGTATAAAGGAGTTTATAATTATGTGTGTAATGCTGGTGAAGTAGGAAGTGATTCGCCTCAGAGGTCAATCACTATTGGTTGAGAGAGGGCGTGACTGCAATATACTGCAGCAGCCATTTTTCTATTTTGACTACTGGGTGGTTGCTGGTTCACCACCCCCACCCCCCATACATATTTCATACAGCAGAGTCTCATCATGGAGCTACACAGCCATTAACCCCAGGTGCTGTGACGTCCCAGAAGGCTGTCACTCCACACAGCAGACAGGGTAGCAGCCATCTTGGTTCTAAATGCTAGCTGGGTGGGGGGGGGAACTGAAGTTTAGAACCAAGATGGCCACCAGGGGAATAAGGCCCAGTCACTGCTGTTAAGGGGTTGAATACGCCCGACATTATGGATTCTCACAAGCTGGGAGTATATTGAATGGAGGAATAAATGGCTCTGTACGGTAATATTCCAGATATTTGTCAAACCGAAGCGGGCATGAGGCTGTCTAATATTGTGGAGGAAATGGTTTTGAGAACGTGTTGTGAATTTTTGATATAAAAAAATATATAGTAGGCTAGCAATGGATGAAGAGATAGAACATATTCTATATTATTTTCATAATAAAGAAAATAATATAGAATATTTTTTTATATGACTGGATATTCTTTAACACGTAGGCTAACACTTGTTCACACTGTTGCCTTTTGTGATTAAAATCTAAATCTAAGTCATAAGCCTACAATTTCTCATGAAGAAAGAACACAGGTGATAATTTTAACCTGCTCGTATTACACTGGTTTACGGTACAATTTTGGGAATCGTAGATGCAATTTTGATCTTATTTTCTATCTGAAGAGTATGGTGACAAATTGCAACATTCAGCTAACCATAACTAATTATCCACCACTTGGATGACAGCAATCTCAGTCTATCATTAAATAAATAAAGCCCTGACTTCCTGGCTTACTGGTCTGACCCTGACAATTACCTTGATGGATAGAGAAAAGCCTAGTCACCCCACCCCTAACCCTCCCTACCCTGCACAGCCTCTCCTGGGGAAGCCAAGGAGATGTGACATGCATTATCAAGCATTCTCCTTCTGACTGGACAGACAGCCCAGGAGCAGCCCAGGAGCAGCCCAGGAGCAGCCCAGCTCCCTCCACAACACATAGACAGACCCACACACACACACACACACACACACACACATGCACACAGATACACGCACACACAGACACACTCATAGAGATGCGTGCACACACACACACACACACACACACACACACACACACACACACACACACACACACACACAGAGAGATACACACACACACAAACTTAGAGATGCAGACATAAATGCAGACAGACAGACAGACACACACACACACAACAAAACAACTCCCATGTCTACAGAGTCTGGAACAAAGGCTTTAGATTTCACATGAATGAAGTCCTAAACACATTGTGTTTCTACTCGATGCAAAGGGTATCTACTAAATGCACTAGGATTTAGCATTTCCATCTCGCTGATAAACGCAAAGCAAGCAAAACACTTGTAATAATTGTCTAAATAATAGATGAATGGTAGCCATCTGAAAATCTCAGCTGTACGCTCTGATTTTATACGAGTCACAAATTGCTATCGACCGATCGTCCGATGTTCCCAGTCATGCCATTTGGGGCCGGAAGAGACTGGAAGCTGCCATGTCGGTCCAATTTATGTTCTGCTGTCTGAAGGAAAGTCAGCAGCTCGGAAAGACCATATGGACCCCGTAGAGCCATAACCAGGGTTACCGTTCCTCCTGACATCCTCTCATCCCCCCGGGTTTATTGTTCACTGAGATTTCCAAAGAAATGGTCTAAAGCAGACATGTCGTCTGTTATTCCATACACACACGCACACGCACACACACACACGCACACGCACACGCGCACACACACACGCACACGCACACGCGCACACACACCACATATCAATAAATAAGAGAAAGAAAGAGATGGGTAATTCTAGTCTTGCACCCTGCAGTCACTGA
>OOFB01008986.1:0-10000 GCA_900323305.1 Trachyrincus murrayi | reverse complement strand
CTGTTCATCCACTCATCACCTTGCAGTATTTAAACCCCGCCTTCAAATCCACTCATCACCTTGCAGTATTTAAACCCCGGCTTCCCATCTTCATCACCTTGCAGTATTTAAACCCCAGCTTCTCATCCACTAATCGCCAGATTGTTTATTGTCTTTACACGTCAGTCTCGCTCTCTACCACTTAAAGTTACGTGTATGTTCTCAGAAGCTTCCTGGTGTTGTGGTATTCGTCTACCCGCATTCTCTTGTTACTCGTGCCATGTCCCGGTTTCCGCCCATCTGCCTACCTGCCTGTCTATCTGTCCTGCCTGCCCTGTCTGCTGTACTGTTCCATCCAACTCCTTCATTAAAACCTGATTCCTTTTACATCTGTGTCCCAACTCTGTGTCCTGCGCTTGGGTTCTGTAGCTTAGACCGTGTTTTCTATTCTGCTTTGATATTGGTGATTGATTAATGGAATCATTTCCATGATAATCCAACCTTTGCCAAGTGATAAATTCTACTGTAGTGATCCTCCAACGGATGTGAACTGGACTTAAGATGAAAGTTCCAAAATGACTACAACATAATTCACAGTGTACGTCATTTAATTATTTTCCACAGTAAGGTTTTTTTTTTTTTTTTTTGTGTTTTTTAAGTCTTCATCTGAAGAAGAGGCCAGAATTTTGTTGATACTGATATGACGTGGATGATTGTACAATGCTGTCTGTCTGATATCAAAATATTAGGAAGTGGTCTGTGTGTGTGTGTGTGTGTGTGTGTGTGTGTGTGTGTGTGTCATCTTGTGCAACAAAGGAGTACAGGTTCATGTGCGTATAAGTGGTGATACATGTTGTGCAATGAAGGAACGATGCGTGTTGTTACATGGTTACTGTTAACATGAATTACACCATAATCGCACATAGCTGCACCATATCGGTTAAAAAAACGATATATATAAACTGTTTATATATAAACAGTTTTTTAAAAGAGTGATTGAGTTCACACCTTCTGAAGCAAGGTGTGACTTCCCACCTTGCTTCACACCTTGGAGGAATCTGATCTGAGCAAGTTGGAGTGTAGTCTGGAGATAATTCGTTTTAGTTATTAGTTTGGAAGTTCATAGTATTGAGTAAAAAGGGAGAATTTGGTTCTATCAAAAGGGCTGGCATCAATTATAACAGTTACTGATAAGTAACTGATAAGTGAAATAAAAGGTTTTAGATATACATTTTCCTTATTTTATTTGTAAATGTACTCAATGCAAGACACATAAGTGAGAAATGAGGCACAAGGTTAAAACCATTCTCTCTAAATTAATTTAGTTACAATACCACAAGAATGTCACAACAATGACAATGTCCCTCTCAGGGATCTAACAACAATAATACGAACCAGAAGTGTCCTATACCGGGCCAAATGGGTTCTTTAGGATGACATGGGAGTATCCACCATGAAAATAAACTAACTAAATTGAGAAAATAAGTTAATTGAGGTTTATTGGCTTATTGACTGTGATAAACTTGTGGGAAGACTTTCATCAATCAAAGATTGAAAAACTGGAACACAAACCTACAACTTTACACCACCATTTTCCTGAGGCGAGAACTGAAAGTGTTCTCTCTTCAGCTCCAACTGCCTGAACTCCTGCAGCCAGACCCAATTTATAGCACCTGGGCAGGGTAGCTCAGGTGTACCCCATTCCCCTAACGAGGTGGCTAGCCGAACACTGATGAATCTCCGAAGATGTTAAAGGTACTATGTGTAAGACTCAGAAATTGTTTCTCATTACTGGCCCCTTTGGCCGGTAAATGAACTGCAGCCTGCTCGAGCTTGTGCATTCAGAGCACTGGAGTGTGAGCTCCGTGGGTTGAGACGATAACAAAAATAACCTGATGTTAGTTATAATCATAAATAAAACCAATTATGAAAAAACAGACATTTTTGCCATAATCAGCGCTTAGACGTCACTTCCTTCCTTTTTCCCAGTAAAACCGTCCCGATTCAAATATAATAGAAATCCGCTCACAGGTGGTTCTACGCAATGGAGAGAGTCAGGGAAGGTCACATTTTTTAAGTTAAATTACAACCTGTTCATATATTGCCAATTAAAAGCGATTTATGCATGTACAAATCCTACATGTAGTAAGTAAGGGATAATCCACGACTAGGGGGATTTATTTGAAGGGGAGTTCTTTATTTTTGGTTAACCACTAGTATGTTATGAGTTAATAGGGTTATTTTAGCTCATGGAACGCTGGCCAGCTGATGTGAGTAGAGGACTTGTGCATTCGTTTAGACATGGGTGATGAGGCTCTAGCCGTGGTGTTATTCAAAAAGAATGCACACCTCTCACCATTAGAATTTTCACTGGCCGTGGTATAACTTATAAATAAAAGTAAAATAAAACCAAAATAATAAAAATAATTTTTTTTTGGAAAAATTACTTCTCCTTTGCTACCGATAGGACCAGCAGCACCCTATGGTGAAAAACAAACAAACACACACACACACACACACACACATTACACATAACACCACAGAAGCACAAGAAGAGCATGTAGAGGTAAGAAATACTATGACTTCTGAAAACATTGAAAGAAAGATATGTTTACACATTTATTGTGACCTTATCATGGCAGTATTTGTAGTTATTTTATTTATTACTTTTTTTTGCTCACACGGTCATTAAATATCTAAATATTAAAGCAAGCAAGTTAAAAATGGTCTGGGGTGCACACAACAGCCCATGTTGGGCTTTTGATGTTATGACTATGTGGCTGATTAGATGTAATATATAAACATAAACTTACAAGCTTCCCATCTGGACCAGGCACACTACCATCTCCCTGGAAACAAAACAAACCATATGAATGGTAAATGGCCTCATTACATAACAAATAATAGCACAGAGAAGGATAACTCGATGAAATGGATGTAAGACCATAGGGTATTAGCAAATACATTCAAGAGTTGTTTCTCTTTGTAGAATTTCTTTCCCTGAAAAATATATTGAACGAATTACCTTGTCACCTTTAGTTCCAGGAAGTCCTCTGTTGCCAGGCAACCCCATGTGCCCAACCTGCCCCTGATCTCCCTGGATAATAAGCAAACATGTAATGTTATGTCATGTCCTTTATGTTTTATATTTATTTTTATTTTAAGATTTTAAGTTCAGCCCTAAAAATGATTAACACTATCTAAAATAAAACATAAGACCATATATATATACCTTCAATCCATAAAGACCTGGTAGACCATTTGATCCTGGAGCACCTGGACTGCCCTAGACACAACAACATATGTTAATACACACATCATGCACTCTGTTCACATCATTGTTGTTGTGTCATATTGGAGTATGTTCAGCGTGTTCCTCAGAGCGGTACTGCAGATTCTACCTGCCCACCGCCATCACACTTTGTAAAGGCCTGTACATGCTCGGGAGACGGCAGCACGTAAGCAACACAACCAGGCATCTGCAACATCAACATGACATAGCAACATGGTTTCAGAGCCCTGTCGGGTACATGTCGTACAGCAGCGCGACGTCCACCTAGATGTTGCAGATCACTGATTGGTGAACTAACGAATGGGGCTGCGTGCGCAACCACTCAGTTGCAGGCTACAGCTAAACTGGCATATATTTGATTATAATAAACAATGTGTGGAGTGTGTGTTGGTGGCTGGTTTAAGCAGCCTCACCTGGTCTGTGTCAGACTCTGGGGCTGGGTGAGGCTGCACACCTGTGGGGCATTGGCCAATCAAGGCCCACAGGTTAAACCAGCCACCAGCAAACACACTCGAGAGGAGCGCACATACCCTCTGCTCTGCCTGCAAAACATTCTCAACCCTGCAATAAAGCGGTTTACTCAACATCTGCCTGTGTCCTGGTGGTCAGAGGAGCCCACGTGGTGGGCCGGCTGCTACAGCTGATTCACTGCTACACACATGGTGTGTAGCAGGCTGACCACTGCCTGCTACAGTGAATCCTGCTACACTGGCACCCAACATGGGGTCTCTCCGACCAGGGAAGGGACACAGAAGGGCTGCCCGGGGACGCACTGGAGCCACCAGCCGTGGCGACGGGCAGCCACCTTCCAGCACCAGCCCTTTTCCCGACAGCAGCAACAGTCACTGGTGGAGCCCAGCGGAGGACAGGGGAGGCAGCGCAGTGACCGCTACAAGCAACCATGGGGGGAGGGGGGGTTGGCTGGTCACACTGGGCAGGTATGGGGACACATTTTTATTTTAAGTATGGCAACCCTGTAAAGAGTCTGCTTTTTATGTTGGATATGGTAACCCTGGTAAAGGGTCCAGTTAAATTTTTTGGATGGGGGGGAGTAGGTTTCGGTTGGGGATTCAATTTGGCATTGGGGGTATGTGGAGTGTGTGTACAATCAAGAGGAGCTCTGACATGTCAGCATACACCCTGAGTGTGTGTGGCAATGGCAGTTTATCTTGTATGCCTTGATTGTAGTGATGGGCGGATGGATACTGCAGTATTGATATATCAATACTCACATACTACTCAATTGTTATTGATTCCTTTTGAAAAGTATCGATTAAAAATTTATTTTTCATCCAAAACGTTGACTATGTCGGATGGCTGTATGTCGCTATGGCGTATATATAGCCACTACGGATGGGCTGTATGTGGCTATGATGCTTATATTCATATTGTGCAAATGAACACATCACTCTCCTTCAGTCACGGAAAAATGGCTGACCAGAAACGCAGTGTGGTGTGGTCATTGATACAGCCCGATGCACCGTGTGCAATAAAGCAGTTGCACACAGCAGCAACACCTTTTTAAACATTTAAAAACAACACATCCCAAAAGTTAAGAAAGTGGAGGAGCATCAAGTTCCCCATTAAAAAAACAAGTCACCTGCACCCCCTAACAGACAGGAGACGTTGCAGGAGAGTTTTGAGAGGCAAAACATATCCAGGTATCTTATTATTCGAGTTTGAGTCAAGTTGAACATTTTGCCACTTATCACTGTTATGAAATGTACAGCCCTCTGTTAATGCAGTAATAGACTACTGTAAACAATACATGAAAATAGTTTTAATTATTTGGTCAACTTTATCGGGTTTAATATATTTTTTGCATAATAATAACATTAATAGCTATCTAATCACAATATATATTGAATTGTGTTGTAATAGAAGACTATCAGAAAAAACAACAAAATGATAATGATTAACAATTAATAACAGTTTTCCCTTAATTAAAAGCCCTCTTAATGAATCCTTTTCAGATCATTCCCAAAGAGCACTTGACATCACAAGGAACCTAACAGATGATTGCTACTGCAACCTGTTTCAATTGTTGAGGATGCCGGTTTCCGGCAGTTTGTGAAGGTGCTTGATTCCAGATACAAAATCCCAGGTAGAAAATCCTTGATGTCTGGTCACATTCCAAAGCTGTATGAGCAAGTCAAAACAAACTTAAAAGCATCCCTAGAATCTGCCAGCAGTGTGGTTCTCACCACTGATATGTGGACAGCAAGAACAACCGAAGCTTACTACTTCACGGTAACATGCCATTTTATTGTTTAGAATTGGCAAATGCATGCTTGCACTCTTGAGACAGTCCATGTAGTCAGACCGCAGACAATATATCTTCACTTCTCACTAAAATAATTGATGACTGGAGCCTCACTAACAAGGTCCATGCTGTGATTACAGACAATGGAGCTAATATGGTGTCAGCTGGAAAACCTACTGCAAACACATTCCAAAAAAACCTAGTTGTCAAAGACTCCATTAAGGCTGACACAAGTTTGGAGTCCATCCTGGAGAAATGTGGTGCCATTGTCAGTGTCTTTCACCATAGCACCAAAGCTACTGAAAAGCTGAAAGAGGTACGAAGTCAGCTACAGTTGCCAGAGCACAGACCCATTCACGCAGTAGAGACACGATGGAATTCTGTGTTTTACATGCTGGAGAGACTGTATGAGCAACAGCAGGCAGTCACGACACCACTTTGTCTTCTTGGGGAAAACACAATGTGCTTGAATGATGAACAATGGTGTCAGTTCAGCCAAGCCATTGATGCCCTCAGACCCTTTGAGGAGGCCACTTGGGAAACTTCAGCAGAACAGTATGTAATAATTTCAAAAATCATACCCCTGGTTTTGTTGCTCCAAAAAGCGACCACATCTGTTGGCCACAAGGGTAACACACTGGCTTCACAGCTTGCTGTGCAATGCAGGCGGCTCTTTCAAAACATCAAGCACAATTTTCCTCTTGCAGCAAGCACGTTTTTGGACATGCGATTCAAAAACATTGTGTCAGTGGAAATGTGGAAACCATAAAATCACGACTCATCAATGAAATGCAAGCCCTGAGCTCTTGGCATGGACAGGCAACAACCAGTGAGCCCTCTGCTACTGCATCAACCGCCTCCACAGGAACAGCCTTGTCAGTGACTTCAGCAGCACAAGGGTCACCCGACACAAACACTGAAAGGGATGGTGCAGGTGTTTCAACATCCAAAGCAGAACTATGGGAGGAGTTTGACACACAAGTGATAGCTTCTCAGAGGAAGCACGGATGCATTTGTTGAAATGCGCAGATTCATGGAAGAAAGAGTGATCCCACAGAGCGAGGACCCTTTGCTTTGGTAGAATAGAAATGAGAGCATATTTCCAGTCCTCAGCAAAGTGGCAAAGAGATACCTGGGAACTGTTGCCACCAGCAGAAAGGTTATTTTCAAAAGCAGGAGAAATCATCAGTGTGAAGCAAAATCAGCTTAGAGTTGAAAATGTTAACATGCTACTTTTCCTCAGCGGCAATCTGAAACTTAACTGCTACGTTATTTCTCTTGTGAACACATGAAGAAATAACATTTCTTCTAACAATTTAGTTTTTTATTTTTCAGTTAAGAAGGGATTAGTTTAAGTTATTGTTAAAATAATGGCCCAATGCCAAGATCCATCTCTTGAAGAAATGTCAGAATGGAGGAACATATTACAAAGGGATTATCTTTTCTAAATATTGCCGTTAGGAAGTATGAAAAGGTCTGTAGAAAGTGTGACTCATTCTGTAAAAGAGTTTTTTTCATGTTTCTAAGATTTCTTAGACTTCTTATTATATTAAGAAGTCTAAGAAATCTTTATGAACGTGCAAATGAGCATATATTTATGTTGTTGGTATTTTTATTTTATTTATAATTATCTTTTTTCTGTAAAATGCTGGCCTTTTTTACATGTATTGGCAGATTAAGAAATCTGTATTTTTTACTTAATTTAATTTGTATTTGATTTATATTTGTATTATGTAGAGAGAGAGCGAAAGAGAGAGAGAGTATAATACACTGGGAAGACTACCTTCACAACAGTCGATCAGCTGCATAAGACCAGGTAAGGTACAATAATGGGTGTGAATGTGAGGGAAAGCAGGGCTGTAATGTAGGCCAGTGTTCTGTGTGGCTTGCAAGGTCTGCGGCCAACCTTACATGAGAATAGCTGCAATTAAATGACTCACTGAACAAATGGACCACACATTCAGCACAATAGGTCCGGATTCAGTTGTGTTAATCCAACAGCATAGTGCATAGGGTAATAACACGTCTGGTCAACCCTGGATCACTCAAGATGCTAATGACTCCTCCTTTTGATCTGTTCATTGATAACCGGTATGCTAAATGTGTGTCGTAAAGGGTTTATCCTTTTAAACATGGCCCATAATTTAATGCAAGGATGTCCTTCCACCCAGACCACTTGTTATAGTGCTTCCGACTTGAAATACTTTCACATTCTGTTGGCTTGGCTCAGACACTTCTGGAAGGAGTCCTTTGAACGCTGTGCGGCATGTTGCTGCCGTTCCAGATCTGTACACGTTAACACAAAGCCGGTTATGTTAAGCAAGTTATGGAAGTCTGAGCAACGTTTCATTCTTATGTTTGTCTTATTCTTTACCTTTTTAAAGTTTTCACTTTCTGCATTCATGATAAGAACTGTACGTTTTATGCTGACATGAAATTGTCCCGCTGATTTAACCGGCTCCAAAAACTACAGAGGGCTCTCCATAACCATGCAGACTCTGGCCATTAGGAACGGTATAGTTTTGATATTATCACATAGAAAATACCATATGTCATACTTATTCTCGTGAGCTTATGAATAGCAATAGAATAGCCACTGGATGCATGCGTTCTCCTCTACACTACACTGGTGGGCTGGTGTCTGCCATTCCCAGAATGATGCTAAACGTAACGCATGACAAATGATGCACATAGTGAAGGTGGGAAATGAGGAAATAGCAAATAGATTTTTGTGTCTTAAATTAGGAGCTCAGCTTTTCAAAAAATAATCAAATTTGTTTGAGACAGGAAGGCCACATTCTTCAAGGTTGTGATGGAGTGTGTGTGTGTGTCCATGGGTGTGTGTGTGTGTGTGTGTGTATGTGTGTGCACTTGTCTATAGTGCATATATACAATGCATCCAATGCATCTCCAAGATATATGCATGTCCACTGTCTGTCAAATATTTCCCTATAAATGGTATTGCTATGGCAACTCGAAAGCTCACTCATTATTATTTATTAAAAGGGCTTTGTACCTCAACTACATTTAATCTCTTTGTCAACACACACACACACACACACAAAGACAAACGGTAAAAAGGCTCACTGGGATGTGGATTGAAACTGAATTCCTCCAGGTTATTTGAATTCAAGATTCAAGATTCAAGATTCAAGATGACTTTATTTATCCCGAGGGAAATTAAGGTGCATGGTGATTAATGCATGGTGTGTTGTTTGTGGCTGACTTGGAGATTAATGCAAATCAACTTGGGCTGCATGCTGGCATCCAAATAAGTAATTTGTGTTTTAGCCTGACTTTTTTCTCTTTTTAGGAATACAACACTCAACGCATGATCAAATCATGATCACAAAAAAGTAAGTAAATACATAATCCAGGTGGCATTTACATACTATACACACATGTTTAAATACACCCCCTTAGCATTTGCAGTGTTTTTGGTTGCCAGTTAATACAGCTAGTTTAAAACAAATGCACTGAAGCCAAGGTTCCTTCTCAGGTTAGACCTGGACCCCACCTGCATGTTTTCCCCTGTATTCAACGCAACGTTCCCCCCTGGCCCTATGCGCTAACAGCAGTATGAATAGCTTCTTGTCTGTAGATTTGGAAACCGAAAGACAACGTTGCGTATTCGCATCTGCCAACCATTGATTTCTCTTAAGTAGTATGCAAATTAACAATGTTTACCTTTCCTCCATGTTGCCTGCACCCAGATCTCCCCGCTGCTTTTGTCATCTTACCCGCCATCTTACCCCAACTCTGTCATCAACTCCGTCAAATGACGGAGTTGGGGTAAGATTTTGTATCTGCGCTGAGCTGCGCCCCAGAGACACAGAGCATCGCCAACAACTGCAGGCAGTTTTTCACACTATATCCCTGATGCGGATAGACAGAGATAAGGTTGAAAATCCTTTAATACCTTGACCTCTTTTCAGCTCACGTCTCCACGTCTGTTAGCTCACTGATATTCACATCTCATATATTCTGAGATGCCTCTCTCCATCGACCAATCACATGGCCCACTTTCCTGATCCCATTAATGGCAGACGCCACTTAAGAAGAATTGGGTTGATTTGTAAAAAGTCTGCATGGAGGTTCATGGGAAACTTCTCTGCTTGAGTGATGATGCCTTCCATTGTTTTATATTCCCTTTTGCCAGTAAACGCAGCAACAGAGTGTGGGTGAAAATGAATGATAAATTCGTAGGAGTGAGAAGAGAGGCACAGAGAAGCATGAGAATAAGTAAAGACTGACCTGCGAATGGACTACATAACAGAGTGACTGATTGGAGGAGATAAACACAGCGAGAGAGAGAGATAGAGAGAGAGAGAGAGAGAAGAGAGAGAGAGAGAGAGTATGAGGATGGAAATGAGAGGGAGATACGAAGGGAACAAATATAATATCTATTACTATATTATGGATGGGTATTATAGGAGACAAGTGTGCACACCCATGCATGCAAACAT
>OOFB01008983.1:10724-31124 GCA_900323305.1 Trachyrincus murrayi | reverse complement strand
TGAAGCCCTAGCGACCCCTAGCGGCAGGTCTAGGTATATCACAGTATTCCGGTTGACCTTTAGGCCTGCTCCTGAAAACCCACAGGCTTACTCATTCCCGAGTAAGGTTAAGTCGTATCTAATGAATCTCATGACAACATTTCTAACATTTGAATAATGTATTTCACCCAACTGGGTCCCCTTCAGTTTCTATCAAATGGAATCCATTTCCCAGAGAAGGTAATTAAAATAATTTCTAATTATGGCGACGGTTTTCAGGTTAAAGTGTTTGTGTTTAAGGTTATTTTAAGACGAATCCTACTCTGAGTGGGGAAAGGTCTAACTAAACAGCAGCATTTCAAAAATGAATAATTTTCAAATGAGTAAAAAGCCTAATTAAGTCTATCGACATAAAAACCTTTTGGTAAATATACATAGCACATGTATAGAGAAAGAGTATTTTGACTAAGTATTTGTAGTTTGCAATCAATTTAGGATTTGGATTCCAATTTAGGAGTCCCACTTGGAGATGTAAGGGAAAGTTGAGATTGCAAGGGTGTAACACGTTTTTACTGGCCTTGCCGTTACACCAGAAGAATAAATAAGCCACTAGCAGCACTTTGCATTTCATCATATTTGATAAGTATTGAGAATGAGGAGGAGGTTTACAAAAAGGCCCTTTAAAAACTCTTTTGGTTACTATTCTCAAATATTCCAGGGGCATCAAGGTAATCAAATCAAATTCAAATCACTGTTTATTTGTTAATACGTTCAAAATAAGAGTGGACAACTAAAGACTAAACAATTCTAATTTGAAAGGACACCTTTTAGTCAGTTTTCTGTTCAAATGGATAAAGAAAATACATTTGGAGAAACTAGCCACTTGTCTATCAGCTTTTCTTTCTCAGGAACCAAAAACACTGAAGTGGCCCAAACTAAGAAAAGAATGCTGCTGGATTATGAATCCAAGGTGATGGGAGATACTGAATCCATCCGACATGCATTTACTACAGAGCACTACTAAACCTTGTGCAATGGAAGATAATGGAAGGTAATATGCTGCTCTGACCGGTCAGAATCCCTCAGGACGGAGACAGAACATTTAACGTCTAAACTAGAAAACTACCACTGAGCCGGGGAAGTTGACTCCACCATTGTGACTTGAAAAGTAGTTTGACCGTTTCACTTGTCTTGGTGAAATGGCCTGACTTTGTAATGCCCATTAACTTAACAGGCACACAAATATATGGCTCCTGACTCTTTGTATTGTCACATATCTGTTTATTGAAACTATAACATTAATTCAATGAAAATGTTAAGTTAATTATCATTTTGAGTTTGATTAACTGACCGAGGATATTTTTATCTAATCTCATTTTTAAAATATTGTAGCGAATAACCAGGATTCAAAGAACAAGAATTATTCATTTAAAAATCCTAAGGATTTTTTGAATGTGATGGTTTATGATTTCAGGCAGTGGAGTGAAGGCAGATGAATAAAAACACAGTCTTTTTAAAGTCAGATTTTTATTAAGTCAGGACAAATAAAATGTTGCTGGAGAAGAATCTTCATCGTCTTCCAAAATGAGCTTCGTCTCTTCTCCGTCCGTTGTTGAAGACAAAAAATAATCTTTTCAAAGACCCATTTCTCTCCCTTTAAATGAACACAACCCTCCTTTGAGCTACTGGACGATACGCAACTGTCGCCGTATTTAAATCATCGCACTAACAAGGAAAGCGTCACTTCAAAAACACATTTGGTGCTGGAACAATTAAAAAATTATTTCCCTGGCTGAACAAACGTGTATTATTGTAAAGAGGAGCAGAATATCTAAAATAAGTCTTCGCGACAACATCTAAACAAAGTTGAGTTTTAAAGCGATAGCCAATCGGTTGAAACGAGCCGTCGAAATGTTTTTTCAGAGAAACAGTAGAACAGTAGAACTACTTCCTCAACCTCACGAGAACAAAAGTACTTTAAGTCAAATTAAATTATATATATTTTTTAACTAACTGACGTTTACTTGAATGCATGCAGACAAGCATGCCATGCGTCTCTCGTGGACAGAGCTCCATTATCAACTTTAACATAACGGACATTAAGATCGAACAAAAAACGTAACAAAAAGAGTGAATTTTAGATAGCCACCTCTTATATTCTTTTATCTTCTGTCTTCATACGTCTGCTCGGCATCATCTTCTCACAGCCCCCGCTTTCATTTACATCCCTCGGCGTCCTCTTCAGGCTTCCTCTCCTCGTCTTCTGCCATTTACCCGGCTCTCCGGTCCAGACTCACCCCATAACCGACAGCACAACCCCGTCTAACCTTCTGGTTCACGTCTGGGATGGTTCTCACGGCCCGGGGGCATCACGTCCCGGGACACAGACATGGAGTGTTGGGCTACCTGCCAGGTCAGTAGCGCGGCGGAAGGAAGGGTCTTTTCGGGAGGAAACCGGGACCGCCGGGACCACCGCCTCTTGGACCCGGACGTTTGCCTCTCAGCCACGGATCGGGCCCACGGAAGGGAGGGAAGGGCGGACCCGGTTGCCTGGGTCCCCTCGGACGAGGGTGGGGTCCCGGGTGGAGCATGGGTCGGAGGGGAGGTCGGGGGGGGCCAGGGTGGCGCATTTCAGGATGGGGCGGTGGCCTCCTCTGATTCAGGTGGGGAGGAGAGTCATGGGGGTGAAAGTCATAGTGGAAGCCCTCAGACGGGGAGATGGGCCCCCTGGGGTAACCGTGGGGCGGGTTGGCCTCTCGGTAGTAGGGATCATCTGGACGGAAGTAAGGGTCGTGGGGTGGCCGGAAAGGAGGGCCTTCGTCCTCGTAAGGGGGTGCGTTGGGGTGATACGGGTCCTCGCGGTAGTGCCCGAGCTCGTCCTGGTAGCGCAGGTCATCGGGGTGAGGCAGGTCCTCCGGGCGACGGTAGCGGTCGTCACGGCGATCGTACAGAGGGTCGTCGAGGTGGAAGACGGATTTGTGCTGGTGGTCGTGGACCACCATCCCACTGATGATGCTGTCCACCTTGGACCCGGGAGCGCCTTCCATCTCTGGGTTGAGTACAGGGCGCTGCTCGCCTGCGGCCGCAGGATGGGGCGCATCGAAGCCAGCTGGCGGGGGGGGTAACCTGGGAACCGGAGGAAGGTTACTATTGTAAAACTCAGAGGAGGGTCCAGGACCCTGTTGAGAAGCCACGCCGCGCGGCTCCTGATTGGGATCTCGTTGGTACCGGTACTGTCCCGGCGGCTGGCTGTCTTCGCCGCCCCCTGGTGCGACCACACCGTGGCCCCTGTGGTTCAGACTGGCGCCCGTCTCGGGGTAAGTGCTACCGTACCAGCCCCTGTGTCCGTCGTCCCGGAAGCCCTCCCCCGCCTGGCCGCCGCTGGTACCGCTCTGGGCGGCCCCTGTGGGCGGCGGGCGGGAGCCTTGCTCTGCGGTAAACGCTTGGTAGCGTGCAACGGGTGTCGTAAGCCCAGGGCTGGCCATCTCCTGGCCAGCGGACGGGTACGGCTGGTAGCCCTGGCCATTGTGGGGCTGTGGCGGAGGATCGCCGGGCCCTCGCCAGGTGTTGTTCTGGTAAGTGCCAGGTGACAGGATGTCATCTGCGGCTTGCGTGGACATCTTTGCATTTGGCGGCTGCGGCGGCGGCGGCGGCGGCTCCGAGGGGAACTTCCGCGCCGCCTGGTTGTCCATGACCTCGTCTTGCGTGGGCGTGCCCCCGCCTTCGTCCCGGACGGGGGTCCCGTCGCGGGTGTCCGTTCCGGCCACGGGGCTGAGGTTGCGGCTGCCCGCCGCCGCAGCTTCGGCGCCGAAGCCCAAGTTGAAGGCGCTGAAGCCGGGGTTGCCCTGCAGGAAGCTGTGGATCTTGGACTCCAGGCTGTCAGAGGCCGCCGCCGCTGGCTCGGGCTCCACGGCCAGATCCATGTCCCGGTGGAGGGCCAGCACCAGGGCAGAGGCCGCATCGGAGGTCGGGGGAGCCGCCGGGACGGGGGCTCCGTGCTGGGCAGCGGGGCTCCGCTTCACCGCAGAGGCAGATGGAGAAGGCGTGGGGGGGAGAGAGGGTGGAGGGTTGCCTGTGGGTGGTGGTGCTGCTACTGCTGTTATTGTTGTTGTTGTTGTTGTGAGGGTGGAGGGGGGAGGAAGGGAGGCTTGCTGGGAGTCAGCGGGGACGTTCTGTGCTGGCCTGTTTAGCATAGAGGTCAGGCCTGACGGGAAGAAGAGAAACAAGAATAATTTAATTTTAAAAAAGGAATTAGAGGAAGGTAGAATCTGAGGCGAGGAAAACAGACATGGTCATAGAGCGGGACGATAAGGAAAAACAACTGAATACCAAAACATTTGCATGAAATATCTTGACATTGATATAATGGATAACAATAATATTTTGAATTCAGCATCACCCATCCATTCTGGATGGCAGCTCTGACAGTTAACAGTAATGTGGATTTAGTAACAAAGCATGTGGCATAATTACTTTAATAAGCCAAGAAAATGTTATCATGTTACAACGCTAGCTTAAAGACCAAGAAAAGGCAATAATTAGTCCATCACAATATCTATAACGTCAATATATTGCCCAGCTCTGAGGTGTGTATGCCACAGAGGGTGTTACTGCCGGTCCCTCCAGACAGGGCTCGTGCTTATTGGATGATAGTAAGAGTCCTCTACTACTCAGGAGTCTGTGTTAGGTGTGTGCTCTCACCCTGCAGGCTACTTCCCGGCCCTTGGACTTTGGACAGAGCACTGAGGAGGCCTTCGGGGGTCAGGTCCACCTGGGACAGGAGGTTGCCCAGAGAGCTGCTGCCCGGGGGGGCTACTGGGGCCGGGGGGGTCGTGGCCCGGGGTGAAGAGGGGCTCTCCACTGCTGGCCCAGAGGAGAGAAAACAGGAGAGAGGGGGCGGGGGGGCGCTGCCATGGTCAAATGATGCCACTTATGAGCACAATCTGGAAAGAACCACGATGGCTACACACGATGGCTATACACTGGATCTACAGCAAGAAAATCAACAACAACAACAACTGGATCGCTTGTTGTTGGAAGGGGGTGTCGTTAGTCACATTGTGAGTGCGTCGTTAGGGCTACACCCTGTGGTTGAATACTACACAGACATTCTTAGTTAGGACACCAACCCTATTGTATGCCCTAAAAGCCTTTGTGCACACACACACACACACACACACACACACACACACACACACACACACACACACACACACACACACACACACACACACACACACACACACACACACACTATGGATGCGTGTGTGCACAACTCTTTCGCAAACGAGTCAAAGTTTCCCAAAAGTCATTACTGAATCCCCGGTAATAGAGGAAGCATCACAGCTAAATGCTCTGACAAAGCAAGTGCACTTCAGTACACTTACCTAGTTAATCCAGTCTGAGTACCCATATGTGCTTTACAATTGGATAATAATAATAGTCCTTGTATGTATATATGTATATATATATATATATATATACACATATAGGACAACATGGCAGTTAGCACTCACCTGTGGTCTTGGAAACGGCCGTCAGGCTGTTGAGGAGCGCACCGATCTTACTCAAGTCCACAGTCGCCACGCTAGCTGGGGGTGGCGCTACGGAAGGCGTGGCGGAGGCGAGGGGCAGGGCCTCAGTTGTCGACGGCGGCTGACCGGTAGCGGCGGCGGGATTGGCTACTTTTATTGGCGGGGAGGGACCTTTGACTTGCTCCTCAACTGCAGACGAGAAACAGAAAATAAGAGGGCGTCAATATAGGGGTCAAAACACACCTCTGGGGACCTCGTGAGCAACTGTCGGGAACGGCCCGGCTAACTCGATCGAGCCCTGCGCCTCGTCTCCTGACCTATGATGCCGCCGCTCTCCATTTCCTCCTCCGAGAGCTCCATGTCCTCCACGTCACGGTTGTCGTTCTCCCCGACGGCGGCGAAGGCCGGTGGCGGGGAGCCTCCGGGTGAGGAGAGGGGGCTGGGGGCCGGGCGATCCGCCTCGTCGTCCATGGCGGAGCCGTCCAGGTCGGGGTCCGGGTGAGAGAGGTCCATCATGCCCCGGAAGGGGGACTCGGAGCCCGTGGGCGACGGGGCGTCCGCGGAGGGCGAGGGGATGGGCGACTCGTCCAGATCCGGCAGCGTGGTCTTGAGGGCGTCCAGCTTGCGCTTTAGGTGGGACACCCGGTTGGCGAAGGTCTGGTACGCCTTGAGAGGCAAGAAAACGGATGTTGATTAACCGGACAGCCAGACTTTTACTACCGAACCTGAATGCACCACGCAGTACTGGGAGCTGCACTGGAGCACAACTGCAATGTCTTGTTTTACATATCTGTGAGCTAGTGTCTTCACCGCGGGCAGGTAGGTAGGTACACACACACACACACACACACACACACACACACACACACACACACACACACACACACACACACACACACACACACACACACACACACACACAGCTTTTAAACAAGCACTTAAAGTGTACTTAAAGCCACTAAATGGTCATTGTGCTATTGGCAATCATTGATTACAGAACATTAAAGGACGTTAGTCCAACGGCCTCATCAATGTCAGAGCACCCCATAAAATGTAATCACTACAGCAACCGAGGGTGATCTTTGGTCTGTAAACTTGCCCTGACAAAGAATTGCATTTGGTTTTGGTATCGGAATGGTTATTCAAAGTAGGGCTGGGCAATATATCGATATCGTGATATGAGACTACAATATTGTCGCAATATCAATATCGAGGTATTTGGTCAAAAATATCGATATTTGATTTTGGCCAGCCCAGCCCTAATTATGGTCAGATTTATTCAGGTTACTTACGTTGGCTACAATCTTGACCTCCTGGTACTGCATCTCATAGAAGATGTCTGCGTTGCTCAGGGCTTCCAGTAGACCGGAGTCTCCTTTGCTCTCTCGCTCCAGGAACTTCACAAAGTCCTGCAGCTTGGTGCTTCCCTCCTCAAAGTCCCGGGAGAACCTCTTTCCTCCGGCCTTGTCTGGGGGAGGAATCAATTCAGGTTCAGGTTAAAGGCTCTTTCTGAGATGAGGCCAGTGAGATGAAGCCAGTGAGATGAAGCCAGTGAGATGAGGCCAGTGAGATGAGGCCAGTGAGATGAAGCCAGTGAGATGAAGCCAGTGAGATGAAGCCAGTGCGGTAACGGCTGAATGCGAGCACCTTTGAGCTTCCTGAGCGCTGCGGAGCTGCAGACATCCACCCTCATGGCGGCCAGCTGTTTCTCCCTCAGCTCCACCTCCTCCAGGGAGCTCTTGTAGGTGGACAGCTGGTCCACCAGCGACGCGGGCTGGAGCACAGGGACGAGGGAGGGGTCAAGGGTGGAAATACCCTCCAGAATTACACAACATAGAAAGACGGGGCTACAATAAAAGGGTCGTTGGCCAAAAAGCAGACTTAATTACACGGAGAAATACGTGTTCCTAATCAGACGAAAGGTCCGTGTGACATTTAATAAACTACTTTGAGTTTCAATGCGTCATTTAAATTCCCGATTAACAGAACCCAAATTATTTCATTGTATTTGATATAATAATCGATCATAATTAAGCATTTTAGTGGCAATATAGTGCAGTAGTACAGTACATTGGCTAGAATCAGCTATTCAAGGCACCATTTTCAGGCTCCAAGCTAACATCTCTTGCCCTTAAACAAGCAGCGTGGCGTTAAATATGAATGGATAGCACAGAGTGTAGATTCAACACTCCCCACACCACCCATTAAATCACACCCGGGGCTCAAAAGCCTGAGTTATTGTCCTACGTCGAATCGACCTTGAACAGAGAGGCCGGTCCAGTACCAGCCAGCGCCATTTATAGACAGAAAGGCAGGGGTCAAGGGTTAGATTCCCACAGGCTGCACCCGGGGTTCTGGTTAAACAAGGCTTTCCCGCTGTAGCTTATATTTGACCCACTATACTCTATTTCTATGTAATATGGAGATTTAGTTTACGTAATCATTATGGTGTGGTCATTGTGGTGTACTATTACTGTAGGACATTGTTCATTACATTTATACCTCAAAAGAAAATACTATAAAATAAGATATATTATTATTATTATTATTATGATATTATTAATGGCAGAATACCAGTGGTACAGTTCAGACAGAGTTCTGGTTTGAATCTTTAAACAAGCTCACTGCTCACCACAAACTCTGCAACAATCTTGGACTTTAGAGCAGCATTGGAGTCAGATGGAGCTGAAAATAAACACATGAAAAGGTTGAAAATGAAAAGCAATAATATGTACAATGCATGCATGTAGTTGTTCCGCATTAAGGAAACATATACAAGCTAGTGATGCCAGATAAATAAGCCATAAACCATCCGGGGAGTCCCGTTATTGGAAAATAACGTACTACGGGGGTGGTGATGTGAGACAAAGCCGAGGTTACTTACCACGGCTGAAGTACATTATTTCCCAATAACGGGACACCCCAGAGTGGTTTATTGCGCTTATGCCACAGTTACCAACAATGATTAGAGATTAGTTACTTTCATCTATAACGTTATTGGTTTTTTATCGACTTAATGAGCTGAAATTCTTCCGCGGCGATCTGAGAATATTGTTTTTGCGTTGTCATGGAAACATCTGGTCGACTGTTGCATTTGACCGTTGTTATTAATGTTGGATTTGTAGCGCATTGATTCGGAATTGTCAAAAGGCGGAAGAGTCCCATTTATTGAAAAATAATGCGCTTGGAAGGTTGTCGACCAATCAGGATCAAGTATTTAACAACGCTGTGGTATAAACTCCAAACACGTACTCTTGTTCTCCGCCGGGGTGATGGGAGGAGACTCCTCCTTGACCTCCTCTTTGAGGTAGCCCCTGAGCTCGCTGATCAACTCGCCCGTGTAGATGCGCCTCTCCTCCCAGATGGACAGGATCCTCTCCACAGACCGCATCACCTTGGAGTTACCGTCGTTGCTGCAGAGGAGGGGACGTGGGAATCAAACAGCAACGTCACCAAACACAAACCATTCATTTGAACCAACCAACCAGAAACCAACATTTAAACAATGCAGGTTTCACCAAATATGGTACTTTTTTGGTTTGAGGTTTTTTAATAAAGCCTTTACTGATAATAAAAAAATGATGTCACAGAATGGTCATATAATGGCCTAAACTAAATTAAAAAGACTTTAATCCAACTGAAGAACATTAGGCAGAGTGGGCGGGAAATAGTTCAGCGTGATGAAAAAAACCTGTCACACTAGCCCTGATGGTATAACGACCCTATTTAAATATCACCTTTTCCAGCGACTTTGGCTACTTAAAGCCCTACAATTAATCTACGCAAGACTCAAGTGTTGCTCTCGAGCTTCGTGTTGCGTGTCTACTCACTTGACCATGAGGAAAGCATCCGGAAGCATCTCGGCGAAGGCCGTTCGGTACACAATGGCGTTTTTCCTCTTGCAGTTCTGAATGATGTCGTTGGCCAGGTAGACCAAGTTGAGCCGGTGTGCTGCATCAGCTGTTGGCCGAGGAAACAAACTCAGTAGGAGCAGCAAATGCTGTAAATTATATTTACCTTTAATGATATTTCAATCACAGATACATTCAGACTCCAGGGACACAGACAATATTAACAAAACCATCGCTTTGCAGAAGATCTGTCTGCAAACATGAGTCCGATAAAGTGATCAATATTTTGCCTTCTGTATATCGCAGGTTGTAGCTGGATACCGTATTTAGCAGTAAAAACAACCAACCATTAATAGAATGACACAGAGTCAGCTCACGTGTCAGCACGCTAATTTAAACTGGCTAACATAAATAGATAATGTTCTTTCTTCCTTCCTTTATCTCCCTAAAAGTTCAACATGAACGTGCAACTGGCTGCAATTGGTTTGCCCACTCCTGTGGAGGAAGTGTGTTATACAGTGTTGAACAACTCCAGGATAATGTGTCCACTCCTGTGGAGGAAGTGTGTTATACAGTGTTGAACAACTCCAGGATAATGTGTCCACTCCTGTGGAGGAAGTGTGCTATACAGTGTTGAAAAACTCCAGGATAATGTGCCCACTCCTGTGGAGGAAGTGTGTTATACAGTGTTGAAAAACTCCAGGATAATGTGTCCACAGTGCAAACAGAGGTCTTGTGCTGTGGTCATAAGTACCATGGTAATGTTTGGCAGGAATAAAGACATGGGGTGTGCAGGGCAATATGGATGAATATACATCTTGTTTTAATGATCATTTATGTTGGGAGAGTGTTTAATTTACTTCGCTACAGAAGAGGACAGTTGTATGTCATTATGTCATTTAAAACCCATTTATTGCTAGCATATATTTGGGCAAAACAAATACTGTGGATTTCAAATAATCCACATTAAAAAACAGTTTAAACAACAACGCAACAGCACTTAAAGGGGAACTTCTAGGCTTTTCAACCTCATCTCCATCGATCTGCATTATCTGCCATAAAGAAGATCCGTCATTATGCTTTTTTACACAGAACCAAAAAAGCCAGCATAATAGTCACAATGGACACATAACAGCGTGACATCTCATAAACATATAGGTTCATACAGCGTATAGACAACAGGGCCCGGAAACGCACGCCAACAGACACATTTCCAGTTAACGTAATCCGATTTATTATTTTCCATGACCCTTCTAATTGGGTAAAAGTTGCCCTTGAGTATGCCTATCCACGAAAATACATTACCCTCTTATAATAGACATTAAGCAACATGGATGCCTGCATTGAGAGGGAATTATAATAATAGTGGGTCAGACTATGTGTAGTCCCTTCTCAGTCATTAACAAGTGAACACACAACAAACAGCAGACACATTTGTGCCATTTCTGGTAGTAAGCCTTTCACTTTGGCTCCAAGAGGGCCCTTTTCTGCCATCCTTAGGGCCTCCAATTCTGCACCACCACCTATTTCTAGCTTTAGATAGCGAGCAATTAAGCTTTGGACTGCACAAAAGTGCATCCGCTGTCAAGGCTTCCAGCCAATTGTCCAAAGTAATACATTATTAATGACCCACTAAAAAGACACTGCTCAATTAGGCCTACATGCCGATCCAAAACCAAACGCTGGTCTGAAAACCATGGAACAAACAAACAAACCTGCCCATAGAAAAAAATGAGGAGTGCCTCTAGGAGTAGGTTTTCAGTATTCAGAAGAGGACGGTGGCAGAAAACATTCCAGACGTGGAAACCATTCTGAGAGCTTCTGAAGTTACAAAGGCATATTTAACACAACAAGCAATAAATGCAACAGTTCAATACTAATGCATACATGTAATAAAAAAAGGTCCTTGATTATCAATCCATGGACTGAATCAAACCTATCCACAGCAAATAACTGAAGCAGAGCAACAACTGCCCTATCCATGCATCATCTCATTTCCCCATGGACACGGTATTTCTACCAAGGTACACCAAACCTTATAAATCATTACCTCTCATGTAATGTGATTTGGATAAACGCATTCACCACATATAGAGCACATATAAACATGTCATCCACACACACTCGAAGGCCACCAGAAAAAGCTAAAAGGTAACCTATTACAATACTTACAGCTATAAGACATGTCTGTAGCAATAACATTACATTACATAAAAAAGTGAATCATCTGACTTTTGTATCAGATGGCTCATAGCTCCTCCTCACTGTTCGAAAGCTCACATTGCCGTTTTACATTTAGCTGAGACTTAACTTCACTGTTCAACATAAACACTAATACTTTCATGATTATTGCTTTGGAGAAAGAAAAAAAAGCAACATTGTGAACTTAATTGTGTGTCTGATTGTCAGAGAGAATCACCTTGTCCCTATCCTGGAGATGTACAGTCTAACCATCAATAGAAGTTATTCATAAATATTATCTTGTCTACTACCATTAATACATGCAAAGTGGCTGTAGTAAAATGAAGGCTTCAATGAGTATGAATGTGATTTGCAATGGCATTTTACGATATTGCAATTGTACTATTCTATACAAATATACATAACAGCATATATTCAAGATTCAAGATGACTTTATTTATCCCGAGGGAAATTAAATATAATGGTTATTGTCCTTTTTAGGAGTGCTGCAAAAGTACATCTAAAGAAAATACTAGCCTTAGTTGATGTACTGGTTATGCAAAATGTTTTGGCTGATTAATTTAACAATTACTAAAACCATCCCACAGCATTGTCATGGATAATATAGGCTAGAGGGATTCTTGCATGATGCACATGTAATATACAGATGTGATATGTGCAGCTCTCATCAAAACAGTGCTGTGGTAATCTCAACCTTGCAAAGGACTAACAACATGTTAGTAGTACGTAGACACTCGGATTCTCACTTTTATTTAAATAACAAGCTTTCACCTGATGTGGTATCACATAACTGTGGTAAAATATTCATTTGAAAGGCGAGACCCTTTGCTTTCAGGACACAGGCCTAAAATGGCCACAATACATGATGACATCTGGAAGGAAGGGATAAAGGTCAACTGTCAACGTAATCTAACAAAACATCTTTGACATATTTGACTGTTCATAATAAACTGGAACATCACCTCAGACTAAAGATGTGGAATTCAAAGCTCTTCACTTCAAATTAAAATTAACTCAACTAAATTGCTGCAGAGCCCATTAATTCAAACAAAATGAAATATCGCTATGTTTATAACTGTAAAACTTACATTTTACAGATATAACATGGAAATAGTTGCACTAGATAACAGTATCATATCTTCCCTGTTCCATTATTGATGTAAACATTAATTGCAATGGACTTCTGCAGTCACATACACATGAACACCTCAGAACTAACATGAACACCTCAGAACTAACACGAAGTCTCATCTAAACTCAAACACAGAGACTCACACACTCAGAAGTACCAGAAGAAAGAGTTTTAACAGAAAGCATTCAGTGATCTGCTTGATGAACAACCCAGACAAATGATTACCATGTCAAACAATAAGAGTACAAGTAGTTGGACTTCGGTTCTGGGGGTAGGATGGGATATACAATATATAACTACAACTATACACCTCACATAAAGTCATCAGACGTGCATCTCAACATCATCTGAAGAGAGAAACTTCAGACCTGGCTGGTCACCACCAGGCTGTCTCCTGAGCAGCTAGCTCACCAGCTGTCAGGAACAACATGTTACCACACACAAGACCACTCACAAATAGTTGTAATATTTAAGCAGACCAATACTCGACACATGTGTGTATACTATACCATCCACTACCCGTGTTGCCTGTATTATAACTGTGTAGTACATACAGCAAGAGCGTGGCTCGCCAGCTGGAGAGTTAACTCACACTTTCTCAGCCATTTCATCCAGTATCTCACGATCAGGTTGTGGAACTTCTTGTTGTCGATGCACCACGTGGACAGGCCCTGGATGGAGTCCATGGTGTTGGACACCGTCTGAAACCTCCGGTCTAGTTTGGACTCCAGGGAGCCGCTAGCGGCGCCCGGTCCTGCGGCCATGTCTGGAGGAGCTAGCGGCGCCGAGGACCATCACCACACGGCTAGCCGTAGCCGATGCTACCTGCTAGCCGTAGCCGATGCTACCTGCTAGGCTCGGCTAGCCGTAGGAGATGCTACCTGCTAGGTTCGGCTAGCCGTAGCCGATGCTACCTGCTAGGTTCGGCTAGCCGACAACGAATAATGCCGCTCAGAGAAACGTGCTCGCTCCGTACGGTTGTTTTTTGTCCGGTACTTTTCTGCCTTTATAAAAAGGGAAAAACGTCCACCGTCCTACAAATCAATATGTCGCCGGAATGTGCATTCGACAGCGAAAGCTAAAAGTTGTAGCGGTGGTGTGACATGGTGAGTTACGGGTCTGATCGTCAGGGTCTGTTTACTCGTCCGTTGCTAGTGGAGCCGCTTCCGCAAATACGGCGCCATTATCGCGCCACAGCGCGTGTGCATCTTGTGGTTTCTAGCGCCCCCGCCTGGCAGACTACGACAAGGTTCTGCATCTTTGTCCAGGTTTACAGTTCAGATGCCAGTCAATTAATTGACAAAAGATCTGTGTGTCATAATGAAACTGCAAGTATAGGCATACATTCGATTATATATATATGTATATTATTATTATAATAATTACGTATATTATAATAGTATAATTATAATATATAGTATAATTAAGTGTATAACAGCAGACAGGTCTCACTTTTAGGATGACATCTAGTGGCTAAAACATCACAATTCACAGACATTCACCAGTTATTAACTTCCTAATGCAAAAGCAGAATCTCTTCACATCTGCCTTCTAATTGTGTAGGACTGCTACTTTGAAACAAAACGTTGTAATGCAGGTAAATTCGAAGAGGCAATAGAGAAAATGTTTTTTTTATTTTGTTTGCATTAGTTTTATTTTACCACATTAAATTATTTTACCAAGAACAATGCAGCATTAGAAAAACCTACAAAAGTGGGAAAATTGTGACCTGCCTATAGTTTGTAGTAGGCCTAGTAAAGATCTCCGGTGAATTGGCAATCATAACCTATCTGAAAAATGAAGAACAAATTCCGATAATATATATTTTGTATATCTGATAATGTAGCCTCGACCCTGCAATTATGTTTTTAATGTAATTCAACATGAATTGTATTTTATGATCTAAAAAAGGGTATTTAATCTTGACTTCCATTTTAAAAGAAAAAAAGAAAAACAGGATGCAATAAGGACATTGTTTTCAGTCAATTTTATATCCATAAAGACAATTATAATTCTCACCAATAGTACAAATGTAAAAACAGGAACACATGGGGTGTTTACTATCCTCCAAAGACAAGACTATTTAAGAGATGCTACCGTAAACCCATTTAAAATACATTTGGCAATAAGCCCACAATGTATTTTTATGTCGTAAATGACAAAACAAGAATATCAAACCCACAGTGTCAAAAGAGCAGGACTACAAATAAAAACATTCACATAAATAAGTGCAGTCAAGAACCGATCCGAATTCTGCGTGAACACAATCACCAGGCTAAAAGCCTTAGAACAACGTTTTTCAAGTAGCATTTCTTTTAAAGATCTTCCATACAAAATATCTAGATGATTGGACGTTGGCATTGGTCTCTTGTTATCATCCCAGGTGCGAGTACAACTTTTCCTATCATATTTTAGCCTGCATTTTATGGCAGTAAATGTTATGCCCACTGTGCAGTATGGTTTGTAATAGCTACATTTTCATTTTGGCACTTATTGACCTATGCACCCACTGCACATGTTTGACTTTTTATATTTATAAGTACGACTAATAAATAGGGATTTCCTTTACTTCAGTTTAAGGGTGGGCCTACATGTATGCATCTCCAAAAATGGTGAATAGTCCTCCTTCATGAGTCTGTTCCTTGATACGACAAAATAGAAAATAGAGCAATGATTGGGCTGATGCATCAAACATCGGAATATCAAAACATCCGTAATCTCTTCAAACCCATTAAATACGTGTCTGCATACACAAGTGAACTGACATGAAAATAAAATTGCCGATAGAACAATAGGCAAGTGAAGGTGGTCATATAGTGCAATGTCCCTCGTGTAATCCATTATTACCCTGACGAGTGTTAAAATAAGCAGCACTTCTCCCTTGCGATGCCTTGGCAACATCTCAAGTCACTAACAACTCCACCGCTAGCTTCGCCATGATGTCATTCGTGGCCCGCCCCCTTTTCACGTCGGCTGGCGTACTCTGGCCTCCACTGTCTGGCTGCAGGCCAACTCCAAACCGGGAGCAGCTAAGGTGAGTCAGCTGTGGGAATGGCAGAGCTGGACGAGATAGAGCCGTCTTGTGTGGCCGGGCTGCCACGCAGGGAAGGAGGCGGCGAGATCTTGAGTCTTCTCCGTGTTCCATTTTCCCTCCTGCTATACGAATGCCGCCGGTCATCTAAAGCGCCGCTACTGTCCGTGAGTTTGCGTGCGGGAAGCCCAGATGTGATTTCCTCCGTGTCCCTCTTTTGTGTGGATGTCCCGGGAAGGTGCGTTGAGATAACATTGTTTGAAGTCGCTGTCTGGTAGAAGTCCAGCAGATCTCCACTCTGATGACGCTTGCCTTGCTGATGTTGAGGTGAGACGATGTCAGAGGGGTCAAGGTTCAACCAGCTCAGCTTTCGCTTCTAGGAGGAGAAATAATAAAATCACAATCCACAAAGAGGGGAATACAGAGGCACACACACCAACGTGATCAACTCATAACAGCGCAGAAGGATTACTGAGGCTTAGGAGATGAGTAATGTGTGCAGGGGAACGGTGCAGTCTGACATGTCTAAAGATTCAGTGAAAGGCCTTGCCTTGACGGGAATATGCAGCTGGTTCTGGCGCGAGCGCGAAGGGCCCAGCGTGGCGTGGTCATGGGTGGGTGTGATGGAAGACTGAGGCACCATCTGAGGAAACCACATTCGAAGCAAGATCTCTACCTGGAGAAGAGTGTGGAGGTACTTTTCACTGTTGGCAAAAATAAAAAAGGGGGGGCATGAATTTATGGATAATTTGCCACAATTTTGCCAACATTTTATTTAGAAATATAAAGCATTATGGCCATGAGAAATGGTGACATATTGCCATGCTTACCCCATGTCAGGCTTCTGGAGAATTCCTAAAATCCTCTGCAATCGATCCATGGCAACGCTCTGCTGGAAACCTGTTAGACCTGCCAGTCGGCAAAGAAATTATTTGAAAATGAATGAGTGGAAATGATAAATAAACAACACACAAGGCTTTCCCTAACTTCACAGTACATGGAAGTAGCACGTGAAGGATTACCTTTCTCGAATCGTCCCATTTTCAGCCCGTTCAGTAGCTCAAGCAGCGGTTTGACAAATTTCTGCAAATCGGCACACTGGCAGGAGAGAGGAAGGGAGGGAATATAAAAACCGAAAACGTGACTCAAAGCCGTATCGGTTTCAATTCAATGTTCAAAGATTTTAGCATGTAATGTAAACATGGGTTATTTTAGCATTTATTTCATGCTTACTTTCTGAGCGAACGCCGTGTCCCCCGGCGTGACTGAGGAGGGGCCCAGTGTGGTGGCTCCCGGGGGGGGTCCCGGGGCGGCCGGCGAAGCTTCGACGGGACAGGACTTGCAGCACTGCTTGTCGGAGGAGCGGCCCGCGAAGGGGAAGCCCGTCACGGCGGCCCCCGTGCCACGACCGGACGAGTAGAGCTGGCTTCCTCCTCCGCTCTCCCCCTCGCCCTCAGAGGAGAGGAGGTCCGCCTCGTCTTCCGTGTGCTCGCTCTCGCTGAGGAGCAGACTGGGAGTGGAGGGCAGCGAGTCGTAGGACGGCCATTTGGCTGACTTGCCCAGTGAATTCATTCCTCAAACCTGGAAAGAATAGATGGTGACGATGATTTAAAAACAACCGGCATGTGATTATCTGTGATCTCTATTTGTAAGTCCGCTATTGGTGGAATATATAGGGAGCATCAGCAGTTACATAAATCCACCTACTGGCAAAATCACATAACTGAATGCTGAACACCACATTCCAGCACCGTTGTGTTCCTCAGTTATCTACCATACCATATTAAACCCTAACCATAACCCTAACCCCACCAACAACAACCTACACTGAACACCCTAACCCTAGAACTGAATCAACATTAGGGTTAGGGCCTAACCCAGTCCAGAACACAACCTTCATCAGAAGTGTTCATCAAACTAAAGAACCAGACATTCCTCAGAAGAAGAGGATCAAACACAGGAAATAGATTCTTTAAATACTATTTAACCCTTTTTATGTTGATAGAAGTGAACCTTTCAGTAGGAAGTGTTTAATGGAAATACATGATGAGGATATATTACATATATTGTTAACTTTTACAAAATTTAAAATGAGCAAAACTGTATAATTACTTAAACTATCCCACTGCAAGACATTGTGGCATATTAACATATATATATATTATATATATAACAATACGTTACAAACATATGTTGACAAAAATAATAGTGTTTTCGCTTCTCCGTTGCAGTTCAACCCAAACTCACAGCATTAATAACGACTATTAAACTATTATTAAATATAGATACATAATATATATAGATATATAATATCTATATATGAACACATCACGACGACCTGCAGCTCACCTCAGAGAACTACAGTCACAACCAGCCCTGCACCATGGATGCTCCCTTCTCCTCCTTCTCCTTCTCCTTCTCCTTCTCCTTCTCGAGCCTCCTCACTTCATCAGGTCCGGAGAAACATGTGAAAAACTGACACTTACTCCACGGGCATTACACGTGCCGAGACGAGCGCTGCTACGATTGGCTGCGACCCACTCAACAAGTAGCCGCCCACTTGATCCCGAACGTAACCGTTCGGCGACGTCCGTGACGCCGATTGGTTAAGTAAAATAGTGCATGTCGGACCACGCCCCCGCACGTGCTGGTCGTGTGGCGCGCTACTGTACGCCCGGTGGACGACTGGCACGCGGCGTCGTGTCGTGGTGACGACACGCAGAGTGTTGTCATCCTCTGTTTAGAAGTCAACACTTTTAAACACAAATATCATTAAACACAATAAAACCAAACTGTGTTTGGTGCTTTCTTTCAATGAACAAAATGTGGTAGACATAAGACAGTGCTACGATTTGCAACATTACATTCAAGCCGTCAACAGTTACATTGGGCCTAATGATACTGGGTAGGGCTGCACGAATGCAGATTTATTTGATTTTGAACTGCATTTCTAAATGATACAAATTATATTTTAATATAATAGGTAGGCCTATGTCCCCTGAGTTGACAGCTTGTGCTTTAAATTAGTATTGCATGTGTTTTATAGTGTTGCCCCCTTTGTGACATGTTACCTTATTGGTAGCAGTCCATTCCACCTCTTTGAAATATTGTCAATGGACAGTTGTGCTCTCCTTATCCCTGGAGCCCCACATGAACCATGACTTCAACAGCTAGAAAAATGACTGACACGTTGGAGAGAGCACGTAGCACAGCCAGCTTGATAACCTGCATGCATTATAGTTGTGCCCAATGGTTGTAAAAGCCAACTTTGACCCAGTATTATCTTCTACACACTAATAGTCGATGTGATTAAGCCTTGAGCATATTTGGAGTTAATATACAAATTTAATGCACTCTATAAACTGAACACCTGTGTAGCACCATCGCTGCATATTGATCTAATATCTTTTAGTCCGATGTAATGTTTCTGTTAATGTATTTTCATCCACAAAACTTAAAATGTCTCCATGTTGCAGAATTTGTTTGCATTGCTAGGAGGCACTCCGGCACTCAAGCAACAGTCTGCGCTCCAGCACCTACTTCACTTTTCGGTGTTCCAACAGTAATATTGTGAAAATAAATATATTTCAGTTGCTAACCAATGAATGAATGAGTTTTAGTACAGCAATAATGAAAATATATAAAGGGTATTTTCTATTTATTTTCTATTTAGTTATTGGCAAACCCAGAAATGTTGCTGAGAGCAAAACAAAACGGGATCCTACCCAAGCAGCAGTTGTCTGAGTTTATACAATGTAATGTTAGCTGAACATGATACAATGCAAAATACTGTATCTAGCTATAAGTGACAGAGCCAAAATGAATAATCTGAGGGTAGCAATATAGATTAAAACACATTATACTCAAATGTGCCCACAAGCACTGTCAATTATAAAAACACAGTCACAAAGAAACAAATGTTTTCTTTTTACATCATGGATACACATTTGTAAAGGAATAGGAGGTCCCATTCCCATTATATTCCTCTTGGTTTGCAAGGAATTCATCGCCATGTTTCTTTATTTAACCACCGGTCCCCACGTTATCACTCCTAGCGTTTCCGCTTATCTAACAGCCCACCCAGGCATCATCTCTGTAGGTATTGGAGATGAAGGCGATCTTCCTGGCCATGTCTGTGTTGTAGATACGCTTGCAGTTCTCAAAGTGCTTCCGCTGTCTCTCCCGGCAAGGCTTCTCAAAGTAGCGCTTCCGCTTCACATCAGCAATGACGCCATCGTGAGCCAGGACTCTTGAGAATAGAGACAAATATACAATAAAGATTAATGTTTCATCCAATACCCTACAAGTAATTAAAAAAATACTGACTAGAAATTGGCTGAGATTAAATAATCTACATTTCTTACGGCCATAGTAGACTTGAGTAGAATGGCAGAATATGTGCAGTTTGTTGGTTAGATAAAAAGGTACCACTTCAATTTACTGTCCAGGTATCACACACACACACACACACACACACACACACACACACACACACACACACACACACACACACACACACACACACACACACACACACACACACACACACACACACACACACACACACACACAAACAACTAGTGAATAATAAAAGGCACCATGCATAATAAGAAGACACCATGCCTTGTATTAATGATTAGGCCCATACCCATATTTGCACTTGACAGGCTT
>OOFB01008972.1:0-20377 GCA_900323305.1 Trachyrincus murrayi | reverse complement strand
TCTGGGTTTTTGTGTGTGTGTGGGTGTGTGGGTTTGTGTGTGTGTGGGGTTGTGTTTTTTTTTTTTTTTTTTTTTTTTTTTTTTTTTTTTTTTTTTTTTTTTTTTTTTTTTTTTTTTTTTTTTTTTTTTTTTCCCCCCCCCCCCCCCCCCCACCCAGTGCTCTACTGAAACGTAGGCCTACAGATTAACAAGAGACAAACTAACAGATGTTGTTCCAAATTTGCAGCTGCATACATCTCAATCTAAGACGCACCCCCCCTACCCCTTTAATAACAAAACAATCTTGATTTAAAGTACTTATAAGCTTTTTTTTTTATCAACATTTCAGGGAAATAAAAGTAATATTAAATGGACCATATTCAGTGAAACAAAACAAACAGTGTGTTTGACCTGATTCTGGAAAGAAAATGTCTGTATGGCTCCTGAATTTATGAATTGTGTTCTGTTCAGGTATTTTTGTACAAATAAGGGACTGATATATTCTCTGTTTAATGGAAATCAGAATAAAAGACCACATTGCTATGAAACAAATAACCAGTGCTTTTCCAGATGTGATTTATGTTGCCTTTCCTCGCTACACCAACAAATAAACTAATTCCAATAACGCATTTGTAATAAACACGTTTATTTAACGTTCTACAGGCCTGGTTCTGGCTGAGCTTGTGGATCGTACTGATCCTGTGTGACTATTTAAACACGGCACGCTCGCTCACAAAGGGCAATAATCCGGAATGTACCGAGGTACGGCTAATCCGAGGAAACGGTGAAGCAACACGGCTAACGGGACATCACCCCAATGACTGGAACTGGATACAGCACAATCTAATAAAGAAGGAATGTCCTGGATGTAGCCAGATATCAGATGTATCGTGGACCCTACTTGGGTATCCAAATTGTCCTTAATATAGGCCTAATATAGGGCATTATTAATAGCCTATGGATTGCAATGTACTGTACAGCACGGCAGTAATGTATTGCTGTAGGCTTGCTCTATTTTACAGCCTACTAAGGCCAACAGTCCAACGCAAGGTAAAAATAAGTATGTATGAAATTATATAAACGTTGACTAAATAACAACTCATTTGATGTAGTGTTGTGTTATAATAATATATAAACACACCATAATAAACGATTCAATCCTGCTGATTTTGTTATTTTCAGTGGCAGTATGGCATGGCGTCCACCAGAGGATCCAAGGTAAGTAGGCCTATTGTCGGTTGTATTGGTAATATAATTAGCCATAGGGTTGGGGTTAATGCACGATATAGATCCAATGTTTGGTGCCTGATGATGCTGGTCATGGCGAGTCTTATTGTATAGTGTAGGGGTCAGGACCCCCTGTGGGCCCCTGGGTAGACTACAGTTTTCAGATTACTTTTGGTATTCAAAATGTGAAGGCCAATGTAGTGATGCTGCCATCTATTGGTCAATAATGGAATAGCAGGTGTACCGCAGTCCAGGCAAGATCGTTTTCATCGAGAGCAGTGTTTACTTAGATAGCACTATATTTTTCATAATTTGGTGTTTGCTATTACTGAATTGGCTGTAGAAACGGATGAGCCACTTCTTTTAGATTAGAATATATCTCGTGTTTTGCATCGAATGTTTTAACCGGAAGGCTGAGGAAAAATGCAGACCTGCATTCATATTTTCTTTTCTTTCTTCGTTTGTTTTGGTTGATTTTTACAAAAAATAAAGAAAGCTGTAAAAACTGTGCATGTGTGTGCAGGGTTATTAACCTCGTTCACAGGCGTTCTCGTCTCACGACAGAACGCCTGGAACGGGATGCTACAAATGAGCGTTATTGACGAGAGAGAGGGCGGGACGTCCAGTTCGTTTCCGTTACATGTTTCGGATATTTCTTTGTCCATTTTTTAGTAAAAGGGTTAGAACTGCATATGTATTCTCCTTGTCGTTGTTGTTACTATTATTGTCATGTAGTTATTCTTGTAGCTTCGGGGACTGTTAACTGGCATACACAGGCTCATAGGAAGTATAGAGACCGGAAATTGCGTTGTGGTAGACCGGGATAACGCTACAACTTTGGATCCTCTCTCAGCCTATGAAATAATCGCAGCGTCTGTGTGCAGGGTTACTGAGCCTACAACCGTTGCCATAGAAACGGACTGTAAACGCTGGTCGTTGGCACAGCGGCTAAACGTGAATAATTTGTTAAATATGGAGGCGACATCTAACGGCGAAACGTCTAATGGAGCAGTTAACATAACAGTGCTGCGAGGGAATAACTTGGTGAGTGTTTGTTTTGTTCTGCAAAAAACCACAACGTCGACACAGGACTGTCAACAGAGTCCTGTGTCAGAGCTACCCACCACACACACACACACACACACACACACACACACACATTAGCTTGGCATGGCTACATTTACAGAGGGACTAGGTAAGCAATTGTGCAATTGGCAAGACACTACGTGCCTAACATAGAATAGATCCAGTTTGGTATTGAAAATTGTCTCTTCCCAGCGGGGCAGCAGAGCCGACCCATTCCACCACTTTGTGCGCGTCGAATTCAACGGCACGGTCGTGGGAGACTCGAGCTGGAGGCAGGACGTGGCCGTGGGTCAGGGGCTGGTGGACTACGACTTCACCTGCAGCTTCAGATGCCCGGGCGACGCCCACAGCCTGGACGAAATGGCCCACAAACCTCTCATACGTAAGAGAGAGAGAGAGTCAGCGGGCCCCTGGCGCTGCAGCAGGGGACACTGTTAGTTGTAGTTTTGGTTCACTTCTGCATCATTGTTATTTTTTTTTAAACTCCAGGCTGATGAGATGATGCCTATTTTTCCCATTTTATTTCAAATCATGACATAATTTTCTTTAAGAAAGTATCTACTAAACAAGGCTGAAAGATGAAAGCAGAGTGTGTATGCCCGCCTACCTACCGTGTCGGTGTGTTCTTCGGGTCAGTGACGGTGATGGAGATCCTGCCCAAGGATAAGAAGCAGAAGAAGGAGGAGAGGACGGCAGTTCTGGGACAAGCCGTCGTGGACCTGCTGCCTCTTCTGCATGGTAACAGAGCATCACTCTTAACCCTCTGAAGTTCTGCTGATGAGAGTCTTTCCATGTATACGCTTCCCCTAAACACATCTCCAAGGCCAGAGCTTCTGACAACCATTGTTATTGTATCTGTCCAAGGAGGATTGTTTGGTATCTGTATGGTTTTATACTCTCTCTCTTATTCCTCTCCTGCAGGTCAGTGCAACATCTCGTCTGTCGTTCCACTGCACCCCGCTCCTGGTTCCCCACTGGAGACCGTCTCATTGGACAACAGCACTCAGGTCAGATTAATATACATACAGTGTGTCATTTAGAGAAGCTTTTTTTGAGATATTATGATCATTATGGCCTTTGGTTGGTCCTTGTGACATGCACAAGACCCCCAGCTATGTGCGGATAATGTTAGACATTGAAAGTTAATTGAAAGCTTAAAGCTTCATGATAGCCGTCTTTGTACCAACTATTTTGCTCATATAAAGTAATTGCATCCATGTTGGGACATGCAATCAATGAATGTCATCCAGTTGTATTAGCAAGGCAGCTAACTGCATGTCCCTATGGATCACATCCATTCCTGATGTAGGGCATTAGGATCATGACCAGCAGTAGGTCAACGTGAACCTATCTCCTCCCCAGCGTGAAGGAAACCAACCAATGAGCTTCTCTCGTTTTTTAGCAGCTGCCCTCGCTGGAGGTGGCGGTCAGCGTTCCCACGCCGCTCCTGTCTGAAGCCCAGCGGCTGGCCTCCAACCTGCTGATTGTTACCATGGAGACGGCCTTCAGCGTCCCGGAGGCGTGGAGCCTGACCACCTCGCCCGGCCCTCCTCCTCCCTGCTCCTACGTAGCGGCCCTGCAGCTTCCTCTCGCTGCCGAGGTGACGTTCTCTTCTAGCGGGTCCATTCAACCCGGGACCTTCTGGCTGGGAGAGAAACACCCTATATATAACCTCTACACAACCCTGCCCAGCTCTTGTGTGTGTTTGTTATGCACATGTACATAACTGGTGTTTTCTTCCAGAAAGAGAAGGTTCTGACGTTCTCTGAGGGCCAGCTGAGAGCAGGTGGGGAGAGAGAAGCTACAGACAGACCCAGGAGGTGGCCCCAGGCTGGCTGTCTGGCCCCAGGGGCTCAGGTCTTCCCTGGGGTGGTGTCCACCCAGGAGGAGCTCCTGGAGGAGGAGTACGGAGACCTCACTAGCCTGGAGGTAGGCCACCCTTCAGGTCAGCTGCTGAGCAAGCATCCAGTGGAGGAAATTGCAATTTACAATTTAGCCACATCACAATAAGTCTCTCGCAAGACTGCCGTGTGTGAAAGGGTGAATGTGCCATTTGGAATGTCCTTCCTTCGTTCCTTTTTCTCTTTATTTACTTACTTACTTTGTTCCTTCCTTCATTCCTAACTTTCTTGATGCCTTCCTTCTTAACTTAGCTACTGTTAGGAAGCTTAAAGAATGCTAAAGCGCTCCCTGTGTGCCTGCAGGACAGGGAGTTCTGTCGCGAGGCGGAGACGGCCAGGAAGAGAGTGTGCTGGGACACGGTGCGTCGATGCTTCCTGGACGCCGGGGGATCCACCAGGTCCGTAGTCTAACGCCAAGTCTGTCTGTCTGTGTCCTGCACATCAATGTCCTTGTTAATGTTGTCTGTTGTCTATTTGTTCCTCAATGTTCTTTCTGGTTCGTCGTGGTTGGGGCTGCAGGTTGTCAGAGAGGATTGAAGAGTGCAGACTGTGGCCACTGGAGATCATGAAAGCCCCGCCTCCAGCAGTCCAGGGAGGAAAGGCCAGTAGCCAATCAGAGAACAGTCCCACATGTCCCACTCTCGTTATGCAGCCAATCCACTCTGACAGTGGATATAAATCTATGTTAACATATGATTCTATGCGTCCCTGTCCGTGTGTTTAGGTCTCTGAGCCTGAGCAGCTGATCTCTTTCCACGGCGTGGCCTATGTGGACATGGGGCCCCTGCTGTACCCAGGGGCCACCCGCATCCGAGGGACCTACAGAGTCCACCCCTTCTCTGAGTCAGACCTGCTGGCCAAGGTCAGAGGCAGGATAGCAGAACATGCAACAACACACTGATAGTACATGATTTAAGTTTTTATTTGATTTGAACTCTTACAATTGTTGGACCATTTGCACTTTACTTCAGGGAAAACAGACACACAACATATACCATGAATCAAATCAAATCCAACTTTATTTATATAGCACTTTTTGTGCAAAACAGCAATAATGGAAACAACATAATGAGAACAACAAATGTGTTTAAAATAACAGTAAACATCAGAATCACAGAGATATATATGAGCAAACGGCAATCGTCAAATACTGTATATATATATACCGTATATACCATACCTCTGTAGCTAACAGCCGGCTGTGCTACACCGTGACAGGCCAAGCGGACGGTGAGTGTGTTGAAGGAGCAGGCCAGGGCTGCAGCCGGTCAGGGGAAGCCACACCTTGGCTCGGCAGCAGGCTCCAGCAAGGCGTCCCCCGGCAGGGTGCTGGATGGAGGAAACAAGGCGAAGGAGACGGCGAGGAAACTCAGCGCGGTGAGGAACACGCCCGGACATATAGCTATAGGGTAGTGGGATGCACCGCTTGAAATAAAGTACAAAAAAATGATGTATATTATTTTTATATGAATTATTTGTACATTTTTTCTCTTCTTCGAGTGAGTAAGGACATTGTAGACAAGTAATTACAAGGATACAAATAAAAAAGTCAAAATACAAGCTTTCAATACAATATAAAAGAAATGGAAACAATAAAGCCTCGGTCCATCGATGACGTATATGTATATGTTCATAATAAGAGGCCGTCATGGAGGCTGTAACACTGCATCCTTGTCTGTTGCTGCACAGACAGGCCAGAGCAAGCTTCCAGCTGCTGACACCCTGACTGATGTGGACCCGCAGGTCAACGCAGAGGGACAGGTAGGCTGCACATGAATAATTATAATTATTATAGAAATTATAATGTCAATTCCTTCAAGATCGTATGCAGGCATTTAAGGACCAAGCGCTAGCATGTACAAACTCAAACCATCTTCTAGATGTATGTGGATGCCAGAACCTACGTCGTCATAGAGATCACCTTAGAGAAACCCCTGGTCCCCAAGAGACCTCCCGCTGAGCTAGCCAAAAAGTAAGTCATAATAAGTTGGTACCACATAACGCCATCCAGATATATTAGCAGTGCCATTGAGAGGTACATCCAGTGTCTTCTTCTGTGGTTTCCTTTGCAGAGTGATGGAGCTGATTCCTCCCAGACCTCCGCTACCTCATCGCCCTGCCGGGGCTGAAAAAGTAGACCGCACACACACACGCTCACACGCACACACACACACACACACACGTATAGATATGAATATAGCATGCAAGGCTGAGCTCTCTTCTCTTGTGTCTTGCAGGCAGTGCAGGACTTTCACCACCAGGTCACCAGTGTGGTGGGCCAGGTCCTGGATCAGTACCAGCAGCTGTTTGGGGCTGCCTTCCAGCCCGGCGGCCGGCCCCTGGACCCTGGCACGCAGGAGCACCGCAGGAGCCAGCTGCTGGGGGAACTCAACTCCTCTGGGAAGTACTTCGCCTTGAAGGAGCAGATGAAGGTCAGAAGATACACTTACACAAGTTAAACTTGTAAACGTGAAGAAGGAATAGTTCAGAATAGTTGGGGAACTTTTTAAAAGGTGCCACAGCCTCGAAACTCAAGTCAAGTCAGCCATTCCACATGTAAAACACACAGCATCATATTGCCGGGTGACAGGTTGTGAGGTCTTTCACACAACTTTCCAGTGAGAAAGTTGGAAAAAAAAGCGTCCAACTTGAAAGTCATGTCAACAAGCTAAAGTGAGTTTAAAGCGTGATCCGTTGTGGTTCCAGAGCTCCGTGGTGACGATAGTGCGTGAGAAGATGCTAAGGACTGAAGCCTTCTCCAACCCAGAGCAGCTGCAGGCCTTCCTCAGCCAGCTGTATGTCTACCTGGTGGACCAGATGCACCTGGCTCTCAACAGGGTAACAGCTCACCAATCACCCACTCTTACTCACTCAGCCAGCCAGTCACTTGTTCTAGCTGGACCTTAGCACATGACAGACTCTCCTCTCACCTTCTCTCTTCTGCCCGCTCCCCATTTGTATTATCTTCACCTATCGCTCCACTCCCTTTCTCTTCACCTCTCCCATATCCTTCTATGTTATCCACCCACAGACTGAGGAACCTCGGGAGGAGGCGGGGCTCCAGCCAGTCCTGGACGTCTCTCAGCTCAGACACTTTGCCAGGGAGGCGGAGCTTAACGGAGACTTCCAGCTGGCCGCCCAGTACTACCAGGAGGTGACCGCAGACCCTGTTGTTTCTCTCATCTCACTAACTCTATATTGATAGGAATACGGTATATTCATGGGAATGAGGGTTAAAGGGTACTGTCGCCTGGTCCTCCCCAGTTTGTGTATATTGTGTATGCTAATAGCATTGCTTTGGTTATGCGATATGCTAAAGATTACATAGTGATGCTATGTGGTATGCTAATGGTTATGCTATGGTTGTGCTCCTGCAGCGGTTGGTCAGAGGGCAGACAGAGCCCTCCCATTGGTCGGACTACGGGACCTTCTGCATGCGGACCGGGGACCACGTCAAGGCCGAGGAGTGTTTCCACCGGGCTGTCTCTCTCCAGCAGGCCCACCTGCCCAGGTATGCTGTGGCTCTCCTTTCTATCCGCCTCCTCTGTTTAGACACGACTCCTCAGACTCCTGAGTCTGTTCACAGCTTGGTGATGTGTGGGGTCCTGGCGGAGATGGGGGAGCGCTACAGCGAGGCGGAGACCTACCTGGAAGGAGCGACCTGCTCCCGGCCCGGCAGCGTGGTGGCCTGGACCCTCTTCGGTAAGGAGCTCCAAAACTACAGTCAACATCAACCAGAGAGAGGCTTCTGCACTCTGCCGACGCGCCTTTGAGCAAGCTGCAATGTTCATAATTCCCGGGTCTTCCCTCCAGGGCTGTTCCACCAGGCTCAGAACAACCACTTCCAGGCTGAGAGGTGCTTCATGACGGCGGGCAGGCTGTCGAGAGCCAGCCCCGCGGCGAGAGGGGCGACCCGCGAGGGCAGAGAAGGCACACAGGGTGAGGGGCCAAAACTGGAGGGGCCCCAGCTGCAAGGACGGAGGGACGAGGAACAGGAAGAGAAGGAAGGAGAGTTGACGGAGGAGAAGGGAAAGAAGGACCAGGAGGAGGCCAGGCCGGCAAGTTTCCAACCAGGCGAGTCAGGTGTATTGATATGAACAAAGACATGGCAATATATTGTGGAGTAATACAATGGAGCGTTAAGCATGCATTCAGATTGAAATGTTTGATGTTTTCTATTAAGTTTTCTATTTACATTTTTCACAGCTAAGAAGCCTTTTGAGAAGTCCTTCACCACAGATACTGCTTCCCAGGCCCAAGGCAGAAACTTTACTCACCGGTGTGGTGACCGTTCATAAAGTCTCTTCGTCCCATATCGTTCACACAGAGCGCGTTGGCGAGGAGCCAGAGAGAGAGAGGAAACCTGACCCAGAGATGCCAGCTGCAGCTCGCCCGCCCACCCTGGCATCAGACAACAGAACACAATCTGCACCACCTAGACTCTCCATCTACATGGAGACCGCCCAGTTCCTGCTGCAGAACCATGCCCTGCAGGTATATACAGTCACACACACACACACACACACACACACACACACACACTCATCATTACCACTACCGGACAGAGCAGCTGTCAGTTTGACTTTTTAAAGGATGGGTTGGAATTCACAATTTATTTGCGATGGGATTTTCTTATTTACTGGCTGGACTCCAGTGTGAGTAAGAAACCACTGAGAGGTTTGTCTCCTGTTTTAGTGAGAGATGATGAAGCAGTCTTTAGTTATTATGTTTTAGATAGAGTGGTTTTATTTTCTCAGATGATGGTGCTAATGGTAATCTGTTTTTTAATTGTGTGCGTGTGCATGTGTGCGTGTGTGCGTGTGTGCGTGTGTGTGTGTGTGTGTGTGCAGATGGCCCAGAGAGCTCTGGCCCAGGAGCTGCTGTCTTCAGAGGGGGGTCTGACCCATGGTCTGACCACCGCTTACCGCCTGGCCACTGCTGAGCTGCAGATGCTTGGGGCAGACTACTGCAGTGCTGCTGCCACTCTCCAGGAGGCCCTAGCTCACACCTGCAAGGTACTGACTTTATGAGACAATACAATCACGGCTATGGGATATTACAATCAAGGCAGTTAGAACGATTGAACTTGTCTTTATGTAACACCTATTGTATATTGTGGCGGTATCCTCATACTGGAATATTTGCTTTTTCCGTCATTTACTTCCCTGTAGTCAATACTTGATCATTCATGGTGGCTTTCCATTTATCCCAAAGAGAATGTATCGATGGCTTCTGTACCTCTGCCTTCTCTATCGCCTTTTTCCTTTTCTATGCACTCACTCCCAAGCAGATGGGTTGAAGTTGTACAATGTTCTTGAAACGGAATATGAGACATAAGGGGGAGATTTTGGAGAAAGAGAGTTGGTTGCTAAGCAGCGGGTTGCCGTGGCGGCCGCTGTGTGCAGGAGCCTGAGGCGTGGGCTCTGCTGGGTCACTGTAGCTACCTGAGCGGGGACCGGCACAAGGCCCGCCAGTGTTACGAGAGGTGCCTGGACTACCAGCAGCATCCTGCAGACACACACCCCATCTACCTCCGCCTGGGCTCGGTCTACCTCCAGGAAGGACAGGTAAGGCAACCCCTCCTCCCCCCTCCCCCCCCCTCTACTCTCTCCTCCTGACAAGGTGGGAGAAACCAACACCTGACGGATGTTTTACAGCTTAATGGCCTGATAAGACATCAGTTAAGTGTTGTATTTTGCCTATTAAGACATCAATGAGTCAGGACCAAGGGATCAACTGAAAATGAACATAAAAAATGAGCATGAACACCTGGTTCACCTTACAGTTCCAGAGTGCCAGAACCACATACCTGCATGCCTGCAGCAGCTCCCCGTCCTGTCTCACCTGGCTGGGGCTGGGCATCGCCTGTTACCGGGTAACCAAAAATACAGTCAGCTTTTTACAACCGTACACCTGGTATTCAGTAAGATCAGTTACTTTTATTTGTGTGTGTATGTGTGTGTGTGATCTACGCATAGCTGGAGAACCTGAGAGAAGCTGAAGATGCATTGACAGAGGCCAACACCTTGAGCAATATGAACCCAGAGGTGTGGGGATACCTGGCTCTGGTCTCCCTCAAGGTGAGTCACTCAACCCCCGTGTAAACATCGGACTCATTTGGCTTTTCTAAGATTTTTAACAGTTGTGATCCCACGTGGTCACAGTACGTCCAGTCCTCTCCAGATGGAAAAAAACTCCATTTTGGATTTTCTTTCTAGACAGTCAATGGATTTGAACCAGCAACCACATCTACGTCTCTCATAATTAAATGGGCAAACAAACTTTCTTTCTTTCTTTTTTCTTTAGATGGGCATAAGAGTGGAAGCAGAGCAGTCATATAAGTATGCTGTGAAGGTACGCTACAAAATCGTTCTGTTCATCTGCTTGAAAACGACACAAATTCATATTGTGGGTTTCCAAATGATTGTTTAACATTGTCTTCCTCTTCCCAGCTGAACCTGCAGGACGAGTCCGTCCTCAGGGAGATTAAAGAACTACAGGACCAGTTAGGCTTTGGGGACCCTTCCTTCTAACTTCTCTGAGTTGTTCAATGTAGTTTGCACACTTTTTTCAATTACATGTTAATAAATGTTTTTTATGTGTGTAATGACTTTACTTTTTGTGAAAATATTTTCCAATGGGAGGCGAGTACGCTGGCTATGTTATATGTTGGCTATACCCAGCCAACATAGCCAACATATAACATAACATTTATTATCATGATAATAAATGTTATGTTATATGTTAGGCTATATACTGGGCATGTGAAGAAGGATTGTAGCGTGAAAAATAACATTAAACTGAAACTGTATTTTTTTTTTTTTTGTTGCACTTTAAGGAAAACTTTCCAGAAGTAGACTGGAACGGTTTGCTTTTTTTTTTCTCTCTCTGAGCGCCTAACACTAACCGAGCCAGTGCGCATGCGTGGAGAGCCAGCGGAAGCGTATGTGTGCGTGGGGCGGAAGTGGAAACGTCCTTTCTGCTAGCGGACAGCCATCATGGTGAGATCGTCGTGAAGCTTTAGCGTCTCAAAAAATGGATTTTGTTCTATATTTATCACCGCTATACCGTAAAGTCACACGCATCATGCGTGTAACACGGCACGTTGTCGTTATATGTCAGTTTCCCCCTCGTTCTGTACGTTAATACGAAGCTTAGTCGACCGCGGAGGAATGTCTGCCGCCGTGTGTGAAACGTGGTCCGCTCAGCAGGGAGGGCCCATCGTTTTATATACTTTATACACAGATGTTTTAACGTTCAAGTGTCAAAACAAATGAAATAACACACGCATGTAATTACTATAATATTGCCATCGCCGCGGTGTAACCGTCATTATTCGCCGGTATGCTACGAGCTATGCTAACTAGACATTTTTTGGCTAGCTTGGTTGTTTGGTAGATGATAACCTGCTAGCTCCGAACAGCAGACGTCCCGCTGACTTCTGCCCCTCACACACCTCGGTGTGCACGTCTGAACCTCGGCTGTGTCTCCTCTGCAGGTGTTCAAGCGTTACGTTCAGATCGGCCGCGTCGCCTTCATCGCGTTCGGACCCCATGAGGGCAAACTGGTCGCCATCGTGGATGTCATCGACCAGAACCGGGTGAGTTGTGGACCCTTCCGTGTCCAGAGCACCGGTACAGACAGACAGACGTGCATGTCCCTAGCAGCCACTATAGACCATAATAGTGATGAATATGTCTTGGCACCGTGTAGGCGCTCGTCGACGGACCCTGCACCGGAGTGAAGAGGCAGTCCATGCCCTTCAAGTGCATGCAGCTCACCGACTACGTCATCAAAGTACCTCACAGGTGAGAGCATCCCTCAGCCTCCCATTCGGTTATATTACATTTTAGGTCATAATACTAATGTAGTGGTGTAGTATTCATATGTTCGCTACGATCTGATCATATGAGGAGATTAGTGTAGTCTTTATTGAAAGGCTGGTTGACCTATGTGTTAAGAAAACTGATAGTTAATAAGTATCACCTGCAACACTTGACTTGCATGTGTGGCCCATATTCATGTTTTGTATTTTATGGATCTAGTTTGTGCTTCTAAGTGGAGTGGATTACTGCTGAACTAAGTTTAGTTGTTTTTACTATGACAATAAATCTAATATTCTTGATAAGATTTAATATCATTGTAGACTAACATGTCTTGTGTTCCACAGTGCCCGTCAGAAGTTTGTGAAGAAAGCCTGGGAGAAGGCTGAGGTCAACCAGAAATGGGACGAAAGCAGCTGGGCGAAGAAGATCGAGGCGAAGAAGAAGGTCAGTAGAGCTGCGGTCAAGCATCAACGTGTTGGTCGTTAGCGGTGCTTTAGATCGAAGGTTTCTTTTGGCCATGGTTCGTCTTAAGTCCACGCTGGTTCATTCACAGGCTTCCTTGGTTTCCATTTGCTTCTAGTATGGCTTCATACTAAAATACTTGCTTGCCATATTTGTTTACTTGGGCTTGATGGCATGTTGTGTGTGTAAAGGTACATTTGGTTTTGTGGGAACATTGACAGGGAGAATGGAGATAATTGGTGTGTATTCTGGAGTTATAATAGGTGGGGAAGATCTGTTAAGCCAGAACAGGGATGTACATGTTTATTGATGTGTATCAAAATTGAGACCAGTCTAATAAGTCTTGGCTAAAATTATATATATCCATCATCGCCAATACAAGTAAAAATAAAAGTTTCATATTGACTTTGATATTTGACACTGGGTGATGTTGGACATGTGTTTTAATGACCCCCAAAGTACTGGCGTAGCTCTGAACCATTTTCTAGTCAATCAACGCTTGATGGAGTTTTAGTTTCATCCCTCGGGTATACTTGTTGACCTCTGGTAATCAGTCTTGTGGTCTAAATGATGTGTATAGTAACGATCTAGAAAGTGACGTCATGTTTCTTATCTTCAGAGGGCTCAGATGTCCGACTTTGACCGCTACAAGGTGATGAAGGCCAAGAAGATGGTAAGTTTGAACTTTTAAAAGTATTGTTCATGAATGAAGAGCAGATGGTAAGAAGTCAGCAGACTGGGATGTGCTGTGCCATCATGTCAACTGTGTTTTTTACTTTTTGTCTACAGAGGAACAGAATCATCAAGCACGAGACGAAGAAGCTCCAGAAAGAGGCAGCGAAGAACTGATCGGTCCCACAAATAAACATTTTGACAGAATTTGTCCATGGCCTTATCTGTTTGTTTTTACAAATTGCACAATTTGGTATGGAGTACCACACAATATGGATTATGTCTGGGTTATGTCTTCGACAAGTATATTCAATATAACTAGTTTGTATTTGCTCTATTATAATGGGAGATAATTGAAGAGGGAAATTAAATGAATGGATGCTGGTTTTATATGCCTTTTTTAAAGTAATTGTCCATTGACCTTAATTGCATAGTAGAACATACCACAATCCCCTAGGTCTTATAATAATCTATAAATTAGGTATTTAGTATTTGGTAAAATTGTTAATGGGAGAATGGCAGGAAATGATTAAATCTACCCAGCCTTTCTGCATTGCAGTTCTCCATACATAGACTAAATATATATATTTTTTTTTTAAGTAACTATACGTTATATGATATAGGCCTAAATATTTCACATCTAACGATTAAATTTGTGTAATTGTAGCATTTCCTTTGAAAGGGAACCAGCTTTAGTACATGCCTGCTCTAAGGCACTAGTTTCGCTAGGTGGCACCAAAAACACATCTTATCTTCTAACATTACTGAGTCCTTTGTACACTAATGATGAATGGACGATGGGAGACTAGCATAGTGGCTTTCCACAGTAAGATTTATCCCACTAAAACTCCTTTCCTGACGAGTATTTAATGAACGACATCGAAGTGTAGTAAATATTACAGCACTGCCTGCCCATTTAACACTGTCCAGCGGTTCTGTGGAGTGAACGTGACATTCCTAAATACACTGTCTCACAATGTTCATGCATTATTTTATTTGAAAGGCACATTCACGTAATGGATTCACAAGCAAGAATGCGCAATAAGCACACTGATAGGCTTCGATGAGTCTACAGATAAACAATCAGATAAACAAAACAATACAGAAGTATCGAAATTTATAGAACATCGCATATGAAAAATGTACATGTTATGCATTGTATGCATTATACAAAACAATATTTAAATAGAAAGAATATCTAAAAGAATAGTTTCCATGAAACAATACAATGTCAACAAATCGGGTGTAAAAACTGTATTCTCCATGTGTTTCTATGAATTGACCACATCAAACACACATGCCCTCTTGGATAGGCCTGCGCTGCTCTGACGTCACAGATGAGCGAGAACTACGCAAGTATGCGCAGTAAGGTCGGCAGGAGAGCCAGAGTTGCGAGATTGGAGGATATTAACGGATAGGGTCCTGACAGTTTGTAGTTACCGACTACACCAGTATAGATGTGTACGGTATTGCACGTTGAGATACGCTGTACAACAGAATAGTAATAACAAGATTTTCTCTTTAACGGGCAACGCAGAAGGAAAGACGTTTGGCACCGATTCATACAGCGCCTCATTCTGGTAAGCAGTCTTTAATGGGATATTTGGGCTATTGTTTCATAACACATATTGGGCCTTTCTATAACATCTATAACACAATTGTAGCACGCTGGAGTGCGTATTGTATATGAATACAACGTAGGTTGTTCTAGGCTCCACTACACGTATCTTTAATGCGTACCAAGGGAACGTTTGTGCGTCGACCCTTCTCGTGTTGTTGTCGCTCCGGATGCCCAGAATGCGTCCAGTGTTGACAGTGGGTGTCCCATATGGGCAACAGAGCCTTTGCGTCCTGTTTTCTATTTATTCGTTGCCAGAATGTGCGAGGCCTACATTTAAGCTATTTGAATCGCACAGTTTTAAAATGTGAATGAAGACTGCGATTTGAATCAGAAATACCCCGACTCAAAATGCATATGCACAAGCTTTTCATTCTAGGCCTATATGTTGAAATGTGTGTTTTCACTGTCTACTTCTCAAATGAGCCCTTTGATGTTTGTCCAACTAACCGCCTCTCTGTCAGAAAGGCCAAGGTCTCTTTCTCAGTTATCAATCTTAAGGGCCATTAATGTCCACAGTAATCATATCTGCCTCCACACCCCCCAATATATCTATCCCGTGCAATCGAGTGCCATCTGTGTACTTGGCACCTCTCATATAGCCCTGCGTGTGTTCAAGAAGAAGAAGAACAACAACAACAACCTGCACACTTCACACTTCAGCACCTGTCAATAAAAACACCTTTATCTCACAGAAGGCCTGCACTAAGTACAGTCGAGCGACCAGAACATCCCTCGTGGTGTGTGGTTGATTGGAGCGTTGTCACAGAGAGATGGAGAGGCTGTGAATGTACACAATTGTATACCAGACCCGGCTGATTGGATGACGGCTTGGCTAAGCTTATTAGCCTGAAGACCGGCGACCTGGCGACACAGAACCCCCACGGTTCCCTTCCTTTAATTGCTTTATTAGATTTACACTGTCAATGACCGCAAGAGAAGCATTCAGTGCACTTGAGTCCGCGCGTCTGTGTTTAAGAGCAAGGCTTTTGAGTGAGTGAAAGAGTAAAGACCTAGGCCTTAAGGGTGTCCGAGAGACAGAGAGTGAGTGAGTGAGAGAGAGATGACAAAGAGTTAGGAGACGGCAGGCTGCTATTAAAAGCCACATGAGTCACTCTCCTTCACAGGTACGCTGGCAGACTCTGTCTCAGACGCTCTATCCCACAGAGTGTCTCTAGTCTGAACCATTGATATTTTCAGGAGGAGCCACGGGGGCCCACTGCCACACCCAGTCATCATCGTCATCATCGTCATCCTCAGAGACAACCTTTTGTTTGTTTGGGCGTTTCTATGTGCGTGTGTGGAGTTAACAACGTGTAGGTGGATTGGTTGGTTCTGTCAGTTGGTGTGTTGGTGCATTCCCTGACTACGGGGCGTTGATTGAATGCATGCACACACACACACACACACACACACAGTCAGTGTTTCTGCGGAAATCACGAGGTATCGGCAGCACGCCTCTTGAACATTCACCTGTCAGGAATGTTCTTGTGTCTGCGCGGGGTCCCAGTTTGTGTGTGGGTGTGTGTGTGTGTGTGGTTGTTTCGTAACCGAGGTTACACAGTTCAGTGGCACTACCATCTGGTGAACCTTGTGTCAAGTGCCTACAAGTAGTGTTGAGTTTACTCAACACATTCCTGGAAACATGATTTTTTTTCTTTAGCCTGGATTGGCTGAGCTGACTGTGAATACCGTACATGTCATGAGGAGGCCTGTTAGGTAGCTTTACTCCTCTGCTTTGTGAACACCTCATAAAACATATCTATAGAAATGCCTCTTTTTGTTTGTTGATCCAGGTACAACTTCCTGAATTGGACCCGCTGGAGGAGCATGGAGAACTGACCGGAGAGAGAACAACCTGACGAGAGAGAGGCTCCTCCTCTGCCCTACCTGCAGCCTCATGGCATGTCTGAAGCGTGGGCACGACGGGAAGATCGCCGGCCTCTACGACCTGGACAAGACCCTGGGCCGCGGACACTTTGCTGTGGTCAAGCTGGCCCGGCATGTCTTCACGGGGGAAAAGGTACGCGTCACACACACACACACACACACACACACACACACACACACACACACACACACACTCTGTTGCCTATGCATTCAATGCCTGATTAGGTAAAGAAAGTATTTAATAAATAATTTGAACCCTAGATTATTGTACCTTTTTATAAATGCTAGACATAGCCATTAACGGTTGTTTTACCTGCCCGGTGAAACAAGCGAGGGCGAAGCCGATGGCGAACGCCACCGCTTGTTATCCGCGTGAGGTTCACTCTCCCCTCCTCCCCCCCCCCCCGCCCCCCCAAGGTGGCGGTGAAGGTGATCGATAAGACGAAGCTGGACGTGGTGGCCCGGGGTCACCTGTTCCAGGAGGTGCGCTGCATGAAGATGGTGCAGCACCCCAACGTGGTGCGCCTGTATGAGGTCATCGACACGGCCACCAAACTCTACCTCATCCTGGAGCTGGCCGACGGCGGGGACATGTACGACTGCATCATGAAGCACGAGCACGGGCTCGGCGAGGAGGCGAGTCGCCACGCGCGCACACGCACTCACGTGCACGCACGCACGCGCACACAAGCACACACACATGGACACCAGATACAGTGGACAAGTTATGTACGCTAGGTATGCTACTCCGAGTTAGCCTCACTGTAAAATATACAGTATGTCATGGTGGAAGAAACAACGTTTATTCAGAACACCAGGTGTTAAGAAACCATATCATACCTTATCATATGAATCCTAAATTAGCTATTTCAACATATCATTTCAATAATAATATTTGATATCTATTCACTTTACACGAAGACTCCACAGTCTCCCATGTGTAACATGTTTTTGATTTTTTTGATTTTTAAATTCATCTCTAAATAATACATTGATTTTATATTGATGTTATTTATATACTATATTTTTTTATATCTTCATTTTTACTTGATATCCTGTACAGTTGTTTTCATATTTCCTTTATGTTGCATTTCTGAATCAATACACCACGACAAAAAAAGCAATGCAACTGATTGTTGATTTCTGATTCTGAACGCCATCTTCCGCCCCCTACAGGTGGCCAAGTGCTACTTCGCTCAGATCGTGCACGCCATCTCTTACTGCCACCGGCTGCGCGTGGTGCACCGCGACCTGAAGCCCGAGAACGTGGTGTTCTTCCAGAAGCAGGGCCTGGTCAAGCTCACCGACTTCGGCTTCAGCAACCGCTTCCGGCCCGGCGAGAACCTCAGCACCTCCTGCGGATCGCTGGCCTACTCCGCCCCCGAGATCCTGCTGGGGGACGAGTACGACGCCCCTGCCGTGGGTGAGTGAGAGAGAGAGAGAGATATTAGAGTGGATGGGAATGATTGATGCATATAGATTGGCAATATAGGGGCATTCGCAGAGATACGGTGATTCACGACTTAAAGACATGTGGAAGAAGGAGGGACAAGTGGGGGGGGGTGGGGGGGCTATCAAATGCTCTGAATGTCCTGAAATCCTAGAAGCGCCCCTGGTTTATACAGATTAATCATCAGTGGCACAGTTATTGCTGTGTTTACCTTCAGCTCATATTGCTTGTCTATCAGTGTGCGTGCATTCGGACTCTTGTGAATTTATTATGTAAGCCCAGCTTGTGTGTGTGTGTGTGTGTGTGTGTGTGTGTATACACGTGTGCGTCTTACTGCTCTACTGCGTGGAGTCCAGAGTCCAGTGTGTGTTTCTCCTATATGAAACAGAACAGTACATGGTGTCCTCTATAGCTGCCATACCAGCTGACAGAGTGGGCCCACGCAGCCGGTGCCTGTATGACCCACACTTGTACCACTGCATGGGCTTACCGTACACACACCTCCTGAACCAGAGGTTAATGCTGTCAGCGCTACGATCAGAGCCAAAGGTTAATGCTATCAGCGCTACGATCGGACGAGAGTTGTGAGAGCAACACAATGACGATATAAAACTCATATTTGCGTTTAAAAAAAGCCCAGTAATTTAGCCATTTATCTTTTTGTATGAAGCTTAATGAATTAACTTATTTATTCAAAGAGGAGAGAGGAGTTTTTGCGTCTTCTTTCTCTTATTATTGAAGGGCTTGCTGTTTCCCAGCGTGTAATGAAATCTGATATTGGGTCATGGTGAAATTGGTTTTAGTTAATTTTCTCTCTGTTGTGCTTTTATCTCATCTCTCATTTCTATAACTGTGTCATTTTAGATATTAAATAATATGCAACTGCACCAGGTTAGATATTAAATGATGCGCAACTCTACCATTCAATTTACTATTGAATTATATGAAATAATAGCAGTGAGTATAGTGAATATCAGTTTATGAGACTGTACCAGTTTAGATGTCAAATGTCAATGGCAGATCCTGTGGGTTATGTGTGTGTGTGTGTGTGTGTGTGTGTGGGGGGGGAAGAGGGAAAATAGCGAGGGGGAGAGAGAGAGGAGTGTTTTCCATTTTTCCATTCGAGTGGATCTGCTGTGGCTATTTTCTGCTGTCTCCTCTCTGCTTCCTCTCATCTTCTCTTTGCAGAGCAGATGTGAGCGAGAGAGAGAGAGAGAGAGAAAAAAATCATGAGAGTGGCCAAGAGAGATTATAGTGATTTATCAGCCGTGGTTCACTGCTATCGTTCCAGCCTGAACTTAAACATCCACCATGGTGTATGTGCGTGTGCACGTGCATGCATGCCATCAATCAATAGCCCCGGTAGTCATTGGCTGGCTTTCTAAGATCACAGGGTCGGCGATCCCTTAAAATCCTGCGCGCTTGACCCAGATTACGGTCGTGTGTCTCCCATTCATGGGTGCTTGTGTGTTCATTACGGTGGCCCTGAAGTGCAAATCACAACGACCGATAGGAAAACACAACAACAAATCAAAAAACACAACAACAAATCAAAAAACACAACAACAAATAAAAAAACAACGGTTTGTCGTTGTGATTTCTGATTTGCCGTAGTTCATTCATGCGGCGCTAGTTGTAGGGTCATGTGTACTACACAGCTCGCTGGCTGCACCGCTGTCTGAGATGATGATGATGATGATGATGATGATGTGTTCATTAGCACGGATTACCCATCCAACCAGAGGGTCAGGAACCGGCCTGGCGCACGCAGCAGCGAGGTCATCATAGAAACCTCTAAAGTTGGAAGGCCTTGGAACAGAGCCAGAGGGGGCGGGCCAGGGATTATTGCGGTCGCCAAGGTAACTCCTGGCGGAGGAGATTAAAACGGGGGCGTATCCGTCCTGGCAGAGGAAACGGGTCGGAAGGATGCTGTTACAATCTGCTGCTCTGATGATGATGATGATGATGATGATGACGAAGAGCCGATCCAAAAGGGGCACTTTGGACGATTGCAGCTGTCGCCGCTAATGGCTAGGCGGTTAGCGGCAGCAAAGTGTTAATGTTAAACAACGTGGCCCGCGGCAGTGATGGGGGGGGGGGGGGGGGGGGGGGGGGGGGGGGGGGATGGGGGGGGGGGGGGGGGCAAGTCTTTTTTCAGTGCCAAAAGTCCCACCGAGCCCAGAGGCCAAGTGTCCTCCGGACGCCCTCCATCGCGCCCCAGCGGGGACGGGATCATGCCGCCTGCGGCCAGCGGCGTCTCCGCGGT
>OOFB01008968.1:18210-32415 GCA_900323305.1 Trachyrincus murrayi | reverse complement strand
TGATATTTAATCGATATCGTGTAAAATTCCCCATGATTATCGTGATGATAAATGTTTCCGTACCGCCCCCAGCCCTATGCTATCCTTCTATCCATCCTGAGTATGGTTAGTGTCATGTGTCTGTATTGTCTTGGCTGGTGTGTGTGTGTGTGTGTGTGTGTGTGTGTGTGTGTGTGTGTGTGTGTGTGTGTGTGTGTGTGTGTGTGTGTGTGTGTGCGCGCGTGTGTGTGTTGTTTACTCCAAGCGAGACACTACTCTGTGTGTTCTGTCCAGAGCTTATGCTAATATTATTTAATCCACCAATTTCCTTGTATGTGTCACCAAGTCCACAAGGTAAGGTTCCTCCTTACCATACTTCTGGCAGTGCTTCTGAGTATAATGGGGTACAGTGGGGTGTGTCTTCACAGAGCCTCTTCCTATCCCTGCTGATCAGCCCATAATGTCTGATACGTTCCTTCACAGAGCCTCTTCCTATCCCTGCTGATCAGCCCATAATGTCTGATACATTCCTTCACAGAGCCTCTTCCTATCCCTGCTGATCAGCCCATAATGTCTGATACGTTCCTTCACAGAGCCTCTTCCTATCCCTGCTGATCAGCCCATAATGAAAATCAAAGACCTCCATGAGGTCACAATTCCCACAGTGGAGATTAAGGTGCATCATTTATTTAATGTTTTTATGTAATTATTTACTTTTATGTCACGATTGTTGACTGCGATTTGACCAAACGTGTCTTCTTTAGATTTGATATAACCTTTCATTAAAATGAACACAGCCTTATAACCATAAAGGCAATATATAAAAATAGCTATACAAAATATAAATATAAAAATAAATAAAACACATTTTGTGCATAATGTTTACTGTCTATGACATTCGTATTGTCCGTACTGTGATGATGATGATGGTCATAAAGGTCCTTAGTCATGGTGAGATGGTTGTATTGAAGAGCAAGGTGTCGTCGATGCCTATAGGTGGATCCGTCCGGTCGCTATGACGACCTGGTCACCATCAGTTCCTTTAAGCCCCACTACCGCCTCGTCGGAGGAGTCAACCTGCCCAAGATCATCGACTGTGTCGGCTCGGACGGCAGGAGCCACAGGCAGCTGGTCAAGGTGTGTGTGTGTGTGTCCGTGTGTGTGTGTTTCCTTTTAATAATAATAACAATAATAATAATACATTTTATTTACATCGTGCTTTTCTAAGCACTCAGACACTTTACATAAAACATTAAATAAAGGAGTAAAAACAAAGAAACTAGGAAAGCGAAATATCAATAAACAGTTGCATTAAAAAAATGTAAAAGCATACAAATGAAGGGGAGAGGGACAGGGAGGTGAGGAGAGTTAGATTAAAGAAGGTGTGTTTTCAGTGATGCTTTAAAAGAGAGGAAAGAGGTCACCGATCTGTTTGGGGAGGGAGGGGAAGGCGATGGAGAAGGCCACGTCCCCCCCCCCCCCAGGTTTGGTGCTTCGTTCTGCCGAGTGCGAGATGAAAGAGAGATGAAGAGAAAGAATGCAAACCTGCGTGACTGTGTGTTTGTCTTACACTCGTGTGTGTGAAGTATGGGTTTGTTAGTTTCATGTGTATTTAATGGTGTTTGAATATCAGCTCGTGAGCTGTACCAACGGACCGCAGTGGCTTCGACTTCACTTCTTTTCAGCGTCGGTTTGTTTTGCGGTAATAATTAACCCTGTTTGTGTTCGTGTCACCGCGAGAGATAAGAGGTTAGTTAAAAATCTATTCATCGTGTGCTTTGTTGTAAAAACAAAGCATTCCTTAGGAAAATTCCAGGCTGACAACACAACTTCAAAATGAGCGGAGAAAGTCTGAGGGGAGAGCTGTGGGCCAGTCAGCAAATGAAATGCGTTTTGTGATTAAAGACATGTCAAAATAGAATAGAATAATACAATTTCAAATAGAATTTTTAAAGATAATTACCAATGAGTAGTTGTATGATAATTACCCTAAACTAGCCAAATTCAGATTTCAAATAATACGAATATTTGGACATGCAAAATATTCGTATTAAAATGTTTCCTTATTTATGCATAGAATTATTTATTACCTTTCTAAATAACGTATTAATTAACGTACCGTATATTTAACGTAGGCTCAGACTTTATTAATTCTGGGAATCCACAGGAAGTGTCATTTATTTAACGGGGTGCCCTAACGATGACCTTTGCCCTCAGGGCCAGGACGACCTGCGCCAGGACACGGTGATGCAGCAGGTGTTTGGCATGTGCTCCACGCTGCTGCAGCGCAATGCCGAGACCCGCCGGAGGAAGCTCAACATCCGCAGATACAAGGTGACGCCATGCCAGAGACCACCTCCGCGTCGCCTCACGTTATGTCCAGCTACCTGTCTTTCACTTTCTCTTTCACCTTTTCTTTAGTTTCTTTTATTTCTCAACGAAATCATTACCAAGAAAATACACGGGAAAAAACCAACTCCTATCTTTGTATTTTTTAAACACCCTTTCAGTGTTGTTTTCCCTCCCTGGTCCCAGAATAAACAAACAAAATGATTACCAAGAAAATACCGAAAAAAGCAAGTCGTATTTTCTCCTTCTTTCACCTTTTCTTTTGTATTTTTAGCACCTTTTCCCACTTTCAGTGTTCCCTCCCTGGTCCCAGAATAAACAAACTAAAATAATGAACCAAGAGAATACCCAAAAACACCAACGTTACTTTTGGGGTATTTTCTTTGTAATGATTTTGTTGTGAAGTTGTTCTGAAGACTATCGATGGTTTGACTGAAGAGTTATCCGTGGCCCTCTGTCCCAGGTGGTCCCCTTCTCCCAGAGGAGTGGCGTGCTGGAGTGGTGCTCCGGCACGGTGCCCATCGGGGAGTTCCTGGTGGACCCCAACAAGGGGGCCCACCGGCGCTTCCGGCCCCAGGACTGGACCAACCTGGCCTGCCGTAAGAGGATGATGGTGAGCGGAAACCTTCTCGCACTCTCACACTGCTACTGGATTCTCCGTCTGGCTCACGGGATGCCGAGAGGTAGACTGGGAACACAGAACCTTTCGGCTAACCCTAACCCTCAAACCCCGACGCCTCTCTGAGCCTCTCTCTGGAGACTAAGCGTTTGTTTGTATCCTCCCCTGTGCAGGAGGCTCAGAGGCAGGGCTTCGAGGAGAAGGCGATGGCCTACAGCGAGGTGTGCAGGAACTTCCGGCCCGTCTTCCGCTACTTCTGCATGGAGAGCTTCCTGGACCCGGCCGCGTGGATGGAGAAGCGGCTGGCCTACACCCGCAGCGTGGCCACCTCCTCCATCGGTACGCGCTCGTCATGGGTGGAGTCAATTACATAACATGCATTAGCAATGTGTCAGTCGTTGACTCCTTTTCTGTTTTGTCTCACACAACAGTATGAAAAAAATATATTCAATGTTTTTTCATAGAATATATTAATATTTTCATATTTTCTATTGACATTCCTGGCCCAACTTTGAATTAATTCTACTTCATAAATTCCTAATACCATGGTATTACCATACAATGGTAAAAATAACCCCAAAGGTCAAGCTAATGATGCACAAGCTTCACTAGCTTACTAACTAGACTGTACTTGTAGACTAACTTGTAGAGTGATGTATTAGTACAGGAGCTAATTCCTGGCCTCTTGTGTTTTGTATCCTCAGTTGGTTATATTGTAGGCCTGGGTGACCGGCACATCCAGAACATTCTGATCGACGAACAGACGGCAGAGCTGATCCATATTGACTTGGGTAAAAAATAAATATATTTAGATTTAGTAAAAAAAATTATATAGGCACTCTTTGCTTCTGGGCGTGCTCTCTGGACCAGGCCTTTCTCAGTCCTTGTGTTTCTGTCCTGTCTGCTTCTTAAAGGCGTGGCCTTTGAGCAGGGCAAGGTCCTGCCCACCCCGGAGACGGTTCCCTTCCGGCTGTCCAGGGACATCGTGGACGGGATGGGCATCACCGGAGTGGAGGGGGTGTTCAGGAGGTGAGGAGCCCAGGAGCCCTAATACTAAGACGACTCTTATTAGCCATCTAGAAATGTAACTTTTACAGTTCATCATGAGAGCATGACGTGCGTATGAGCCAGAATGGGCGAGATGAATGGATTTATTCCAGATTTGTTTCTCAACGTTTCAAACCTTTTCAAAACATTTGATACAGACCTTGTAAAACAGATTGCTTGTTTGGGTCAATATTTGCAAAGAAACTCTTGATGAACCCGTTATTTTATATTATAAAATATATATATATATATTCTTAACGGTCAGATGCTGTGAGAAGACCATGGAGGTGATGAGGAGCTCCCAAGAAGCTGTTCTCACTATTGTCGAGGTATGACAATGATACGTCACTCTGTGTGTGCTACTGTCTACATCCTTGATGCTTTGGAGTTGCGTGCATGTGTCCACAATCATGTGGACCATGCCACCCGTCCTTCTAACCCCCCTGCGTCGCCCTGGCCGCGCCCAGGTGCTGCTGTACGACCCGCTGTTCGACTGGACCATGAACCCTCTGAAGGCCTTCCACCTGCAGCAGGACGAGCAGCAGGACGCCACGCTCAACTCCACCCTGGGGGCAGACGAAATGGACAACCACCGCAAGGCCAGGTGGGCGTGAAGGGGGAGGGACGGAGGGAGAGAGAGAGAGAGAGAGAGAAAATAGTTAAAAGGAAGAAATGTGTTTATTTATTTAAGTTTGATATAACAGTCTGTGGAAGTACAGAAGTACAAACTGGCAAATTGTAATTGGTTTGGTATAAGCAGGATCATTTCCATGTGTATTTCTCTGTTCGTATTTCTGTTCATTTTTTTCCGTCAAACTTTCAAACTCTCTCTCTCGCTCTGTCTATTTTTTTCCCTCTCTCTCCCTCTCTCCCCCCTCTCTCTCTCCTTCCCCCTCCACAGCAGTGACAGCCAGAGCTTCAACAAGGTGGCTGAGCGGGTGCTACTGCGGCTCCAGGAGAAGCTGAAAGGGGTGGAGGAGGGGGCGGTGCTCAGTGTGGGAGGGCAGGTGAACCTGCTCATCCAGCAGGCCATGGACCCCAACAACCTCAGCCGGCTGTTTGCTGGGTGGCAGGCCTGGGTGTAGAAGTGTGGTGGGGTGGTGTGTTGTGTTGCTATGCAACCATGGCGCAAATCTAACCTGATGCCTTTACCAGTAGTGTCGTGGCCAGTTCTTTACCAGTAGAGTCGTGGCCAGTTCTTTACCAGTAGAGTCGTGGCCAGTTCTTTACCAGTAGAGTCGTGGCCAGTTCTTTACCAGTAGAGTCGTGGCCAGTTCTTTACCAGTAGAGTCGTGGCCAGTTCTTTACCAGTAGATTCGTGGCCAGTTCTTTACCAGTAGAGTCGTGGCCAGTTCTTTACCAGTAGTGTTGTGGCCAGTTCTTTACCAGTATATTCGTGGCCAGTTCTTTACCAGTAGAGTCGTGGCCAGTTATTTTTCTCATTTTTGTTTTGATCTGGCAGCAGAATGTAAAACTTTGTATTGTCCTGTGTTTAGTCTTCTGTCTACTTTGATGTCGTCAAATTCCGGCATAGGTTTAATCATTAAATTGTAGTTGGCTGCTTTCGAGGATTCATGCTGTGCTATGCAACAGGACATTATGCGATCCAGCTGCAGGGTATTTCACAGTTCACACAAAGCATCATCATTTGTAGGAATGCTATATAAATGTATCATCAGATAAAATTCTTATGTAACAAACAGACCACAACCAGATGAACACTGTACATTCCTGTCTGATTAACTTTGCACTTAAACACCAAAAGAGGAACATGGGAGAGCGGGATCTGCCTCATCACCAGGTGTTGGACCATAGTGACCATAGTGTTTATTTGAACGTATCTATAAAGATGTGATATACCAAAGTTGCATTTTGTGAGACTGTTTTTATTATTATTTATTTAGATTGAAAAAAAAAAGCCTTATTACAATGTTGCCTTCAGAAATGTATTGGAGGGCATACTGCACTGGAAACCATCCCTTATAAACATCAGTTTCTTCCTTCTTTTGTTCTGTGACAAATGTATACTTGACTGTTACTATTGAAAGCCTTGTTATGTTGTACATGTTAAAACTATCATTACATGAAGAGAGAATTTGCTAAATAATACTTATTTAATACTTAATACTTTATTTTTTAATATTTCTACTTATGACTCAATCAAGATTTACCATAAGCATTAACCATGACCTATGTTCGCTTAAATGCCCCAATGAAAACTGTAACTTTGACTTCACAATAAAAGCCACAATGCTACACTTAATACCAGGAAAAAAACGACACCTCCTGCAGTGTTTCTCTCTCGCTCTCTCCCCCTCTCGCTCTCCCTCCCTCCACCCTCTCCAGTTCATCTTAATGTAATTAAATGGGGTGTAGAAAGTGTTGCCATGGATGAGGTGTGTCCACTACAACAAAAACTCCTACTTATTGGTTCACCGCCAGTGTGAGAGACCAGAGACTACTGCAGAGTTGTATGCCAGGGGTTTTGATGACCTAAGGGGGAGATAAACACACAAAATGACCACCAATCCGGTAAGGTACAATTAAAATTTATAATTTGTGAACATCTTAACATATTCTAATGAGGTGATTTGCTGTCTTTTTACACGGTCAATTTCATTGCAGGCACATTTTTAATTGTAACTATACTTGTAATCACAGTTAAATTGTTGTACATAATACATGTATATATTATAGATGCATAGGAAATCTATCCAACCCTTTTTCCTGTCAACACTTTTACATGTATGTCTTTGAATCTGGCCATGATCTTGTGATTACTCGCAGTACGTGGACCTAGATCCTTCTCTCACCAGCGGGAAGAACCTTCTGTATAACCCATCCAGGCTGGAGCCGCAGTGTGTTCACCACCTAGAACCACCACGTGCTGCTCCTGGCCCCCCACCTGAGATCATACACTCAGGCCCTAAGCGCAAAGGTACTCCACAAACTATATTAAGTATATTTCATTTAGAACTATATATATTAACTATATATACTGTATATATATAGAAGTATTGGTAACTGCACTTGAACAGTTCGTTTAGTTAATGCAGCAATTAGTAATACACAGATGTGAATTCTTCTCATGTATTCGTGTTCATTTAGGTATTAAAATGCGTTTAAGTGTGAATTGAGAAAGATGTTTGAAAATATGATGGACGTGCTTAACATCGGTTATAAATACAGTAAGCATTGCTAAACATGTATGTATGTTGACATGTTACTAAATAATGTATTTATTATAACAAGCAAAAGAAACGGTTGTCGTCTTTTAGTTCTCTTTCCGTTTTACTTTTATTCATAATTTAGTTCTGTATTGGTTCAATAGGCCATAGTAGTCAACGTCGGAATATTACAGGACTGCTAATCCAATTTGCGTGAATTGTCTATCTCTCTGTAGGTGTTAGACAGTGGTGTGACCGCTACATCGTGGCTCTAATCATCAGCCTGCTTCTTCTGCTACTGGTAGCCGGTGTCCTCTTCGGTTACTACTGTAAGTCCTGCAGCATGCATGTATATTGAGCCTACTAATGCATTACAAATGCAAGAGTTGGGTGTGTGAGTGACTTGTGTGTCTGTCTTGGGGGGGGGATTATGTGGAATATCATTAATTACATGTCATATGTGTCACACATATCATCAACTTGACATTAGACAGCTGCATTCAGCTTCATCACACACACACACACACACACACACACACACACACACACACACACCACTCCTCAGTCCTTATATATCTAATATAATATATAATATTTCACATATTGGTGTGCTGTATCCATCATCTGTGGCAGGGTCCTCTCCCTGCTTGCATGGTGTGGCGTGTGGTGATGGCAGCTGTGTCTGGAAGTCTCAGTGGTGTGACGGCGTCCGGAACTGTCCGGGAGGCCAGGACGAATCCTCCTGCTGTACGTATATATATATATATATATATATATACATATATATATATATATGTATATATATATATATATACATATATATATATATGTGTATTGTTATGGTCCATAGTTCAACAAAGCACATCACAGACAGGGACATCACACGCCACCTGAAATGTGTTGTGTCATTAGACTTAATGACTAATGACACAATGTGGGTCCTGAGGCTGGACCAGTTGAGAACCACTGGTCTAATGACACGTGTGGGTCCTGAGGCTGGACCAGTTGAGAACCACTGGTCTAATGACACGTGTGGGTCCTGAGGCTGGACCAGTTGAGAACCACCGCTCTAAGCCCTCCCATGAAGCCTTATAGGGAGGGATGCGTACGAGGGGCCAGGGATGGGCTGCTCATGGTGTGTTGTTTCTGGTTGCTGTTCAGTGAGGCTGTTTGGTGCCAGCTCCCTCCTGCAGTCCTACTGCTTACAGAGTGGATCCTGGAAGAGTGTGTGCTCCCAGGACTGGACAGACCACCATGGGCAAGCCAGCTGTCAGCAGATTGGATATGACCGGTAGCATTGTGTTATCACATGGCATAATACTGATTGAGGAAAATCTGTGAGATAAATATCAGAGTAGTTTGTACACTTTTAATAACTAGAATACAAATAAGTTAAATGAATAAAATGAGGATATGTGCAGCATTACATTTTTGTCGACATATGACCTAGTGTGTGTGTTTACTTTGATGTGCTCACTATAGATTTAATCATATGCACGTTTGTAATGCATTTGTCTTTCGATCATTTGATCCATATATCGTCCTATATATATTGTATATCGTGAACGTATGATTGATCGTGTCGGGCAGGAGCACCTATGTGGCGTCAGGGCAGCAGCAGGTGGGTGCTGCCAAGGGTGGATTCTTTACAGCGAGACCTGGGTGGAGCCCCGAGGTGTCCATACTTCAGCAGCTTGTCCTCAGGTAAGAGACCCCTGGTGTTCACAGTTAGAACCACACCACCGTCACGCTAAGCCAGTTGTTCACACGCACACACACAAAATAAATAAACAATGAATTACAAAGTATTAACTTTTTTGTCATCTGCAGCGACGCATGTCCTGACAACAGTTTGGTGACCTTGCGTTGCATCGGTGAGCAGTCCTCCACCCTCCCCCACCCCCCTTACCTCTGTCAATCAAAAACTAATCTGATTATGTTGATTTTGTTGCGCAATGAACTGCGATCAAGGTGTATTTATCATCAATGGGAATATGTTTTCATTGTATCGCGCCCTTGTCATGTGACGCAAGGAGTAATTCTGATAATAACATGAGATAAGATAATATAACACTTTATTAATCTCACGTCTTGAGGTGAGAATAATATTATAATAGTATATCATTCTAAATAATCGTAATCGACCAGAGAGACACGGGCCGCATCTCGACCCAGTCTGACGGAGACAATCTTGCCCTCAGACTGTGGGAGGAGGACCAGGGGGGACTCTGGTAGACTGGCTGGGGGTCCGCAGCAGGGGGTCCGGGGGGCGTGGCCCTGGGTGGTCAGTCTGAGGTCGGGGGGCATGCACCGATGTGGAGGATCCATCATCACCCCCCACTGGGTCGTCACCGCCGCACACTGTGTGGCTGGGTGAGTCTGTGTGTGTTGTGTAGGCCTACCCTGGGATGGGTCTGTGTGTGTTGTGTAGGCCTACCCTGGGATGGGTCTGTGTGTGTTGTGTAGGCCTACCCTGGGATGGGTCTGTGTGTGTTGTGTAGGCCTACCCTGGGATGGGTCTGTGTGTTGTGTAGGCCTACCCTGGGATGGGTCTGTGTGTTGTATAGGCCTACACTGGATTAGGTCTGTGTTTGTTGTGTACACTGGAATTCATATATGCAGTATATATTCATATCTTTTCCTGAAGTCCTGCTTTTTATGAATAGTTTTCAGAAGATTCCCTCATGGATATGATATATGAGAATAGGACACGACGTAGGTCTTTAAATATGAATGGCTTTTATCAACAAGCAGCTTGATCAGCCCCAGGCTCTTCATCTCACTCTCCCAGTGACTCCAACCCCGAGGCCTGGACTCTGTATGCTGGGATAGTGGAGTCCCTGGACACCCTCTTCAGCCCCGCCCACTCTGTGAGTCGCATCGTGGCCCATGAGGGCTTCAACAGACACACCATGCACAATGACATCGCCCTGGTCAAGATGTCCAGGCCCCTGAACACCATGGGTGGGTATCCCTTCATTCATTAATGGCAATATCATGTATTTTTCCATAATGTGCATAATGCACTAGTTCACAAGAGGACATACTAAATATGATATATGAAATGTGGAGGATGAACTATTTTTTAAATAACTTTACCTGCGATTAGGCTGTAACCAAGTACTGACGACAGATTCAAAGTCAACTGTATTTGTATAGCCCTTAATCACAGTCTCAAAGTTCTTCACAGGCCCACATTCTGCACAGCTCCTCTGCATCTATCAAAAGGGTAGAAAGAATATAGAGATCCCAAAGCAAAAACCCACTGAAGTCAGACCTAATTACCTCATTCCGCTAACGAGGTGACTGACCAAAAATGCAAAATATCTGGGACTTAAAGGGCCCCTATTTTACCACCAGGTGTGAGTGTGATTAGCTGTTACAAGCCGTTTAAAAATTGTCATGCGACTAAAATTGTCATTGACATGGTGACAATCACACAGTGGGAGTGTCCACCCAGATGTGTGATGGACAGATAAGCCTACCAGTTGGTACAGTCCACTGGGTAGACTGATCGACCTGTGCTGTGACTGTAACAACTTGTACAGAGTCTGTGTTCTCTAAGAGCAGTAGCAGATGTGTAAACACTGTTTCTCTCTCAAGCCTCTAGTGATATCAGACCCGTGTGTCTCCCCCACACTGGACTGAACATCTTCACGTCTCAGAATTGCTCTGTGTTGGGATTCGGCAGAGCGGCAAGTGAAGGTGAGATGCTGATGAGAATATGTGATAATGTGTTATTATAGTCATTATTATTCTGACCTGATGATTGAAAATACTTACAATTCGCAATAAATTAGTAAATTCTAGGTAAAAGGTATATCTACATGTTCACCTTATTGTTTGATAATTATATAATTCTAAATATCAGGTTATATCCAATGTTATAATTATGTATAATTACTTGGGCTGTGTATTTACATTTTTGGCGTTTCAATATGTATATGTACAGTAATAGAGGTGCAATTAGATATATATAATATACCATATTATACCATTAAGTAATTTATCTCATAATTTGCCTGAGTTGAGATCCCTTCAAACAATGAATTGTATACAATCAGAACAAATACAATACAATACAACAGATACAACAAACCATATTACTGTAATAGAACGTAGTATTGCAACACACCTAGTGGACAGTGGGCTGAACTTCAACATATGTATGTACATGTGTTGTGTATACATTATGTATTTGATAACAAAAAATATTTTGTTACACTGCAAAATACTAAAACACACACACAATACTACATTTTCCAGTAAAAAAATGTGTGCGATCGTAATATGAGGTAATCCTATCACTCCACATGAACAAATAATACATGTGTTTTGTTTTCAGACACTCTGCACCTGATGAAGGCTGATGTATCGCTGGTAGACAGCAGGACCTGTAACAGTCCCAACGTCTATGGAGGCAGGATCACTCCGGACATGATCTGTGCTCAACATACGGAGGGTCAAGACAGCATGTGCCAGGTAGGACCCGGCACCAGCACTGTCAAATAAACTACAAACTGCTGAATAAACTACAAACTACCAAATACACACACACACGCATTCTGAAATGTGTCACCAACCGGTGAAGCGTTTTGAGTGATGCATGTCCAACACTAGTGAGACTCCAATAATAGTGTAATAGTGGGGATGAACACAGGTTAATTATAACGTTAATTATGGCACACCTACTGAATTATAAATAATTAACTTAATGAGCTGTTTGTATGCACTCACTGTATTGTAAGACAGATTATATTACACTACAGTATATTATCTGTTAGATATGATCAGGTGGCTGCATTGGATGACTTTTTAATTCACTTTTAGACTTTTTGAGTTCACTTTTAGCATGTGTCGCCCACAAGCTTTCCTTTAATAGTCTATGTTCCCGAGACTGGGAGCATAGGCTGTATGTAATGTTCATAAAAAAGTTTTTAAAAGGTCAACATGAAAAAACATTGATCATGAAGCTGTACGTGAAACAATAAAGCTTTTATGTGTATATATATTTAGATTGTACAGAGTCACACTTTTAACATAACATGCTTTTACGCCTGGTTGAAGGGTGTCCGATTCTTATGAGACCCTGGGCAATGGTGCAGATTAACTCATTTCATGACTCGTGGCAATTCTAGCCCTCTGGCAGAATACATCAGTATGTGTGTGTGTGTGAATAGTAGTTGAGTAGTAGTATGTGTTTATGAACTGGTTTCCAGGGCGACAGCGGAGGCCCTCTGGTGTGTGAGCAGGACGGTGTGTGGTGGTCGGTGGGGGCCTCCAGTTGGGGAGAGCAGTGCCGCATATCAAACAAACCCGGGGTCTACGGCAACGTCACCCATTTCTCCAGCTGGATCTACCAACAGATGAAGGTGAGACACGTTGCTCTTTCTAGTGTGTTCCGTAGTAAGATGCACTGACGTTCTGACTACTTGTTCTAATGACCGCTTTCTGTTCCTGTAGAAGTATCAAGATTAATGCATCCCGCCGTCTTGATGGGAGAACTGTAGTTTATGGCAATATTTTTTGGCTGATATTTGAGCCCATGACTTTTATTATTATTATTAATAACATTAAAAGCTGTACAGAATCTTTTTTTTCACTAATAATATTTAAATGCCATTTTGTTTGTATGTTTGTTTTTGAAAAACTAAATATGATGTAGTTTGTATGATTAATATAATGTAAGGGCCTGGATAGTCAAATCAAATTATTGTATTCATCAATTAAACGTTGATATTATGAAGCATCCTTGTTTCTCCTTTCAGTATAAAGTGAATTCAGTCTGTACTGAGATAATGAGGTACCACTAAAACCTCAAGATGTTACTCCCTACCCTAGAGAAACCAGCACTAGTATTGCCCTTCACTCTTCATACACAAATACAACATCTTGATTCCAGTTGTTATCTTGAATCAATTTACTTTTTATTTATTTAAGTAAAGTGGTCATTTTGGCACAGGAAAAAAAGTGCACGTTTTGAAAAACATCCAGTACTTCAATTGTACCTGCTCAAATGGAAGTTTTAAAATGTATACTTTTGGCACACATATTAACATGTCATGGTGTTACAAAACAAAGTCATTCTCGGGTCATATGATCAATATATGAAGCCAGGAAAGCTGTCCATGTGATGTATTGCACCGTCTAAGCTGCAGTGTTAAGAGTTCATACCTGTTACAAGACTCTACAAGGGGAGAGGGGACAGCATGTAAACTGACTTGAGTGTGTGGAATTCATTGTTTCTAAAAGCAAAACAGGTGGAAAGACATACCTATATATGGTCACTGCCCTTAACAGTGAGCAAATAAATCGCTTTAACATTTCAATGTAAAAAGGCACAATGAATAGCTTGGCTATTGTGTATCAGCTTTCATGACATTCTTTGGCATCTAATTGTGATTTGCATAATTACTATGGTAGAAATGTGCCCTTGCCCTTCCATTGTCACCTCCAAAACCTCATTTAAATAGCAAATTGTACACACATACACACAGTATTAGTAAAATTACAACAATTTACTACAGAAAGTGAAAATGTAACAAAACAAAACCTTTTTTTGGAATTCATTACAGAGACTCTGCACCCATAGCAAAGTGAATCTTCAGTCATCGTACACTTTTGATGAGCTTTAAACACAAAGTATTCAGCAAAGTCTCAAAGGCACTGATATTCCTCCATACAAGAGAACCTGGACTCAAATGTATCACAAGCAGTGTGTAGACATCATCGAATCTTCATCCCAATGACAGTAACAAGCTTCTCGCCGGATGACTGAAGACGTTTGCAGTAGAAAACATAAATACAAGCCCTACCACATATATTAATATTATTCTTCATGGTACAGTGTCACTGGAAGGGGATGCTTTTTGGGAAACTTGACTTGCAAATAAACTGTGACACTTGATTAGTAGCGATTTCACAAGTCGTCCAAAGCGGTGCGTGCGGCTTGACCGTAAAGTGTCACCAAGAGAGATAAAAACAAACTAGGTCCGTCAAGTCTACCAGCTGCAGTCTTGTCGGGGGGGGGGGGGGGGGTTTCTG
>OOFB01008967.1:0-13446 GCA_900323305.1 Trachyrincus murrayi | reverse complement strand
CTCATCTTCTCAGCCCCCCCCCCCCCCCCCCCCACCCCACACCCCTTCACCCACACAGGGGCTCTTCAGACTCACCATGCCAGCGGGAGAGGTGGTCAACCTGTGCTTATATGACCCAGATCACCTCTCTAGGAATAGTCCAGGCATATTTGTCCTAATATGCTTATTTTTCAATATTTCTAGTCCGTGTGTACATGCGTGTGTATGTATGTGTGTGTGTGTGTGTGTGTGTGTGTGTGTGTGTGCATGCTCCATTGCACGCATAGATATATATCCATGTGTGCATCCGGAGATGGTTGTATCCGTGCACATATGTGCATGCACATGCGTGCACACGTTAGCGTCAGTATTACAACATTAATTTATGCATATACTAATATAACAATCTGCTGTCGACGGGGACATACATATTGCATCATTAAAGCAGTAGGTTTCTATTCCTATTGAATATACTCAAGATGTTGCAATAATACAGTCTTGGGGAACAATTAGCATTTTAATTTCTACCGTAATGTTGTAGTCCTTGTGCATACACCTCAGTGCCTGTCTGTATCTGGTCGGAGTGTATCTTCACTGTGCCAAAACAAGGCTGCTGCCACACTGTTTCGTGCAGCATGATAAAACCGGGACATTCGGTCCTAAAACTCACTTCCAGCATTTTCACACACAACAGATGGATCTGTCGCATCCTTGGCTGCAGGGATTCAATCTCTGTCTGCATATTTTGCCGTTAAATGGCAGCACCCAAAGCACTTGTAAAACATTCCCTTTTCCTTTCATTAGACTATTTCATCATCTCCAGTTGAGCCTTGAGGAGAACCTGTAGTGTCTCGAGGAGCTTCGGAAGACCGGTGATTTGTATCAAGGGGGTATCAGGGACCTGGTGCATAATACTCTTTGTGGACTTCTGTACTAAAATGTCTTCTCAGAGGAGGAACTTGTGTAGTCATCACTGATAAATGCACCCCCCCCCCCTCCCCTCCCAATGTCGTCAGTGGCTCCTCATATCTACCTTGATAGAGGACAGTTAGGAGAGGAGTTTTGCTATTTTAATTAGGAGATAAAAATTCAAAGGGGCCTCTCCAGGCAGTGTGTGCTATGACAGAATCAAAAGGATCAAGTGGAGCGCCCTGAAGTGTGTCTCGTCAGAGCAGATTGGCCAGCAGATAGGCACTGACACACACACACACACACAAGTGCACATGAAGACACACACACACACACACACACACACAGACATGTAGCGATTACAAATTGTCCTCCACACAAAATGTAGAACACTCTTAACTGCTCACCAGCTCACTTTTACTGCTCTTATTGTCGCCATCTCCTTGAATGATTTTAATCAAAGAAATATCAATAATATTAAAAAAATCTAAATAATGGGGCAATTCATGTCCTGGAGTCACTAACGGTGATTTATGCATAATGCATCCCTGGTATGGTAGCATTATTATCATCATTATTATTATTATTAGACAGCTCTGCTCCTACCTCTCCTCTTCCTTTTTTCACACTTCTTCTTATGAATTCAGAGCCGAGAGTTGTCATTAGGTTGTCTCAGTCAGACGTGGCCGTCTAAACATCATCAGGACTTCAGTAATCAGTGTTTCAGTCAGGAGAGGAGGGGGGCGGTCCTTCGCCAGCCCTGCCTCCACGCCTCTCCTCGAGACGTCCTTTATCCTCCATCAGGCACGGCCTCCCGTCGCCCCACCGCCAACACCTCGCCACCACCACCTCGCCACCACCACCTCGCCACCACCACCACCACCTCGCCACCACCGCCGCCTGACGCTCCGTCAGAATGTTTGCACATCTTTGAAAGCCAACAGCGCGCTTTAATTAATTGTCCGACTTTCCTCAGAAACAATGTCCTAATTCTGCCATTTAGCAGCGGCGTATCATAGTTTGCTGTTATCTCCCCGGCCAGATTTCTGTAAATAGTCACATTAAAAACTTTAATCTCTTCAATGGAAAATGAAGTGCAGCAGAAAAGCCTGTCATGTGCCGAGATAAACATTATCTAAGCTAAAACCGCCACTCTCTAGTCTTGACTCACCCGCCCTCCCCTCGCCTCCCTCTCCACCACACCCCCCCCACACACACACACACCCCCCCACACACACACACCGCCCCGTGCTTTCTCTGACTTAATGAATACGTTTGGAAGATTTCACAGGAATGTTTTAATCCCAAAACACAACAATCTAATAATGTGGAAGACCTGGTATCAGCGTGGCAGTCGTGTGTGTGGGCCTCGCTTCCCACTAGCACTCCACTTCCCGCTAGCTTCAAATCACCACTAGACGTTAGCTTTGTGCTTCCATATCAACAGAGGATTTAATGGCTTCCTCCCCCCCATTGATGTCGTGCTGAAATAATGCACAGTGGACCATTTTGCCAAATACACCATTCACTTTACCCACAAGTCAGGCTCAAAGTGAACCTGCCTAATATACACGGTCCAAAGTGGTCTTTATTCATTTCTTCCCCCAGATTGTATGTCTGAACGTGTCTCTCTTCTCTTTATCTCCGTCTCGTCCAGGTGGCCAACTCTGGTGCACCACCACCAAGAACATGATGGAGGGCGAGGAGCTGGTGGCGTTTGCGGTGGATTTCGACTCGCGCCTGCAGGCGGTGAACCACATGTCTCTGAGTGAGGGCATGTACCCCGCCAGGCTGCTGGACAGCATCCAGCTCCTGCCGCAGCAGGCCGCTATGGCCTCCATCTTGCCCACCGCCATCGTCAACAGTGAGTGTACACACACGCGCACGCGGCGTGTAGCGTGCTGATAAGGCCGCTTGCTGCTCATCTTCACTGTGCTCTGTCCTCCTCTGTCCGTCTGTCTTGGTCTGATTTACCCCATCTCTCTCTCTCTCTCTCTCTTTCATTTCTCTTTTAGTACAAATACACACACACACACACACACACTCAGTCACCTGCTTAACTGGCCGTGTGTCTCAGCTGGCCGTAGATTAACCCAGATGAGTCTCTGCAGCGCTTCAAGTTTTTGGGTTCACATCAACACTCGCTCAAGCTAACCTATTAATTGCTAAATACACGGCTCATGCAAATAGCGTGTTTGTTTACTCGGTGAAGGCTATCTGGGTTCAGCTCGACAGAGAGGCTTCTGTAAGCAGATGGTCCAGTGTTCTCATTCGCCCTTGAGAAAGGGCAGAAGCCCAATAGTAGCGATGCAGCATGCGGCGATGGAGGATTCGAAAGGGAAATGATTGAATGCAATAATAATATCTCACCATCTCATGTGACACATGAAAAGGCATCACATTGTACTAATCGTATCCGCGGCCATCTTGTGTTTGCGTCTCTCCAGAGGACATTTTCCCCTGCAAGGCCTGTGGGATCTGGTACCGCAGTGAGAGGAACCTGCAAGCCCACCTGATGTACTACTGCAGCGGGCGGCTGAGGGAGCCAGAGAGCGTCCCGGAGGAGACGGACACCGCTCCCCACCTGACCCCCAGCATGTGTCCCTTCCCACAATGCAACAAGAGCTTCTCGGGCGCCCGGGCCCTGGAGATACACTTGAGCACATCACACAGCGGTGAGTGTGGAAACACCGAGCTCTTTTCCCAGAACAAATATTCACTCAAATATCCATTCGCTCTTTTCACAGGCATTTCATATTTTTATGGGACATTGTCTTTCACACAGAATGGATAAACGTATAATTTCTAAGATGAAAATAAACTCATCCTAGCTGTCATCCGGCACCGCTGACAGTTCATCTGTTAAAAAAATATATATCTAGCGGAATACGGAATAAGCTTAGCATTATGCATCGCAATTTGATGGTTTCTGACGTTAACTCTGAAGGAGGAGTGGGAGGCGCTGAGGTTCTGAGCATTTCTCCCTTTTATCTCCCTCACAGGTGTCAAAATGGAAGAGAGCCTCCCTCCTGGCACCAACTTGAAATGCACAATCTGCAACTACACGGCAGATTCTCTTATTACATTCCAGCATCACATCATGTCTCACCTGTCACAGGCGGCCTTTAGATGCAATCACTGCCATATCAGCTTCCAGAGCCACAGGGAACTCTTACAGCATCAGGACTTACACGGGCACGGCAACAAACTTCACAGGGAAGGCGACGGCACTGAGCTTTCCCCCAGGGGTCCGGAGGACAGCCTCCAGCAGCAGCAGCAGCACGCCCGAGCTGAGCTGGCCAACAGGAAGGATTCGCTGCTTGGAAGTCCCAAAGGGACACTCACCAAGGAGACGAACACGGACGGAGAGGTCGACAAGGCTGAGAAGAAGCCCATGCTGTCTGTACAGAAGGGAGAGGCCCACCCAGGCAGCAAAGCCAGCTTCTCGTACACCAGGATCAAGTCTGAGCCGTCCAGTCCCCGACTGGCCTCGTCCCCCGTGCAGCACAACATGCCTACGTTTCCCATGGGCCCCTTCTTGTCTCAGTTTGCGTTCTCCCAGGACATTTCAGTGGTCCCGCAGGCTTCAGAGATCCTCGCGAAAATGTCAGAGCTTGTTCATCGGAGGCTCCGCCACGGAGGAAACAGCTACCCCCCTGTCATCTACAGCCCTCTCATGCCCAAAGGGGCCACCTGTTTCGAATGCAATATCACCTTCAACAACCTGGACAACTATTTGGTCCACAAAAAGCACTACTGCAACAGCCGCTGGCAACACATGGCAAAGTCCCCCGATTTCTCCAGCCTGTCGGACAAGGTCCCCGAGGCAGTGAGCCCGAACAACGGCCACAGTTCAGTAAGCATTCTGGCCGGCTGCCACTCCACGGAGACCGACAGCCACCTCATGCAGTCTGCTTGTCTGAACTCCAGCGTTTTAGACATGATCAATGCCGGGGCCAAAGGGTCTGACAAAGAACTACCCGGAGCGCTGAAGAAGGTCACCACCCCGACTGGTACCGAGGAGAGGGTTAACGGCAAGCAGATGGAAGGGAAGAGCCCCAGCACGGGCCTGGTGGAGAGCGATAATGACCCAAACAAGACCACCTGTGAGGCCTGCAACATCACGTTCAGTCGACACGAGACCTTCATGGTCCACAAGCAGTACTACTGCGCCACCCGCCACGACCCGCCCATGAAGCGCATGTCTGCCAACAAGGTGCCCTCCATGCAGAGGACCATGAGGACCCGCAAGCGCAGAAAGATGTACGAGATGTGTCTCCCGGACCAGGAGCACCTGAGGCTGCCCATGGGTCAGCAGGGCTTCCCTCCGATGGGGAACCCCTGTACGTCACAGGAGGCTGTGGAAAGCCTGGCCGAACGCTTCCATCCCCGCTGTGACGTCTTCCCAGGCATGGTACCCAAGCACCTGGAGGCCTCGCTCACCGTCACCAAGTCCATCCTGCCTCCCAAATGCAATACCGCGGAGCAGCAGGAGATGGACGCCCCGATCGACCTTAGCAAAAAGGGCTCGCCGATCCCCGACAAGACATGTAACTCCCCGAAAAGACTGTTGGACTACCACGAATGTACAGTATGCAAGATAAGTTTTAACAAAGTAGAGAATTATCTCGCACACAAACAGAACTTTTGCCCCGTCACAGCTGTCGCGGCGGCAGCAGCAGCAGCTCAGCAGCAGAACGAGGCCGGCGGCCTGGAGCCCACCTTGTTCCCAGACGTGAAGAGTGAAGGCAACAACAGCGCCGACGACGTCTACGATAAGAGCCCGGGCAAGTGCGAGAAGAACAGCAACGGGAAGATGATGGTGCAGAACGGAGGCATGTTCCCCCCTCACCTGGGGCCGGTTCCAGGGCTCAAGCCTTTTAGCGAGCCCCAGCTCGTCCCCTCAAAAGACGAGAATAAGAGCATGTTTCTGCCCCACTGCCTTTACCCTGGAGCAATAAAGAAGGTCAAAGGCGCAGAGCAAATTTCGCCGTATTTCGGGATAAAGCCGACCGATTACGTGACGAGCGGAGCAGTGATCCCGGGGGAGCCCGGCGAGCAGGAGCAGAGTGTCAACGGGGGCATGCGGGGAGAGGCCGGGACACCCAGAGAGCAGCCCCAGCCGCCTGCTGCTAATGGCTGCCCCCACCCTGGCAAAGAGCCTCTTCCTCTGCTGCCCAAAAACAGGGGCATGGTCATCGTCAACGGGGGGCATAAGCCCGAGGAGCGCTCGGGCACGGCGCCACCCCAGCAGGAGAACCAGTCCCATAACCCCCAGCAGCCAGATGGCCACTCCGCCAATCCCTCGCCCACATGGGGAACGGAGAACACGGCCGACTCCAACGAGAACGTGTCGCCCACGTCCAAGTCGCCGAGCGAGGAGGCCCAGCCCGCCGCCAGTAAAGGTGTGAACGGATCGTCGCAGGCCCCCGGGAGCGGCAAGTACTGCCGCCTCTGTGACATCCAGTTCAACAATCTGTCAAACTTTATCACCCATAAGAAGTTCTACTGCTCGTCACACGCCGCGGAGCACGTCAAATAAGAGAAGAGCGAGAGCCGTCACCATACCTACCCCCTTAACTCTGCCCCCCCCACCCCTTTCTTTCTTCTTCCATTTTGGTACACGGTCGTGTCTGGAGGAGAGCATCTTGCAGTACTTAACGCTGCTTGTGGACAATCAAGAGGAGCTTCTTCTTTCATCATTTTAAGACTTAAAAATGCAAAATCATTGTTTGAAAAAGTAACAAAAAAAAAAGAAAAATGAATCGAGAATAATATTGGTGCCACTTTCACATTTATTTATTTTACAATCAGTATTAATAGAAGTAGTGATCTTAATTTAAATTCAAAATGAAATTTATATCAGAGTTGTTTGTAACGTTATTGTATAGTCATTCTTGTGTAGCACACATATCGTTTACACTGTAATGTAGGCTCAATGAAACAGTAGACAGAACATGAAGACAAGATGCATTTTAGACACAAAAATAGCTACTGAGGCACCTGTGTATTCTTATTTGCTGTACCAGTTTTTTGTATATGTTCAAAATGTCACTTGCGGTTTGCTACTAAATGAAATTGTTAGCCTTAAAAAAATAAAACAAAATAAAAATCACCATTTTGAGGTGATTTAGTGGGCGGCACACGCATACCCGGCATCTGACATGATTTGGCATATACACATGGCTTTGCATACATATGTGGCTGTACGTCTGTCTCTTTTCTTCAACTCAGATGTGGATGTTATCATGAGGATGGCAGCATTCTTGTATAGTACTCGTATTTCTGTTTAATGATATTCTTTCATCTCCCTTTTTGGAATTTTTTGCTCTCAATGCAATACTTTGTAAATGAGGGAACGTTACTAAAAAGCAGTATTATGAAATGTGGGGAATTGTGCATATAATTATTTGTAAACCCCATGGGGAGAGAAAAAAAAAGTGAATTGTACAAGAATGAAGTTTATTGCTGATGAGCAGAACGGGCGGTTCTGTCAGTGGGGTACCTGATGTAAAATGATCATTCCAATGTCCGAATTATGGGAGAAAAATGTTTCTTAACAAACGTTGTTGCTATGCATGTATATGGATGGAATTAAATTCCAGATCTGTTGGAAATTTTTATTTTGATGTGGTGTCATAATTAAACTTAAATCCTCAGGATACTTCAGTGTCGTCTGGTCTTTTCTTTCAGTAAATAAAGATCGAACAGTTCAATCAACATAACTCCTGTACACGCCACATGAACAAGAGAAACTTAAAGAGTGGTTGAAATAATTATGTCTATTATTTAACCTCCAAATTTCCAAATAAATATGTACTTTAACACCACACACGTTAAAAGGGGCAAATCTCAATAAAAAACATGTATACAGTATATTCAAGCAGCTTTACAAAAAAAAGACAAAAAAGGAATCTAAAACACACAGGCATGACTGGACATGAGAACCACCAGACAACAAACACTGACTGACATTTTGAATACCTTCACCCACACATCATCATGTCAGTATACCAGGTTCAACATCATCATGTCAGTATACCAGGTTCATCATCATGTCAGTATACCAGGTTCATCATCATGTCAGTATACCAGGTTCATCATCATGTCAGTATACCAGGTTCATCATCATGTCAGTATACCAGGTTCATCATCATGTCAGTATACCAGGTTCATCATCATGTCAGTATACCAGGTTCATCATCATGTCAGTATACCAGGTTCAACATCATGTCAGTATACCAGGTTCATCATCATGTCAGTATACCAGGTTCAAAGCACTGAGGCCTTCACATGGACTTAACCCACATGAGTTTGGCTCTGACGAGACGTACTGCAGAAAGGTTTAATTGGTGAGAACATAAAACTCAATATATTCACGTTGATACTCACTTCAAGACATCTGCAACACGGGGTGTGAAGTAAAAAAAGAAAAAGAAAAAAAAAAGGCAACAACAAACGAGAAGGAATTGGTGATGTATGAAATGTAGGTCAGGTCACGTTACTCGCTCCGCTGCCCCGACTGTCGCTGCCTCACCACGGTCCTCAAGTGCTGACTGATGGCAGATGGTCTCTGGTAGATCATTCGCCGGTCCGTACCTCCGATCTCCACGTGATTGGCCGACGGATATGATTCACCCAGAAACTTCTTTTGAAGTTTTGCTACCATCTGCCGCGGATATAAAAAAAGAAAAAGAAAATGACATTCACATTCACATCAGTTTCCACGTACACCGGCCACAAGCGTCGGTTCAACAGGGTCAGTGTTGTACAGGACGGACAGGGCGACGGGTGAGGCATCTCCACCTGGTTCAGGTGATCTGGAATCTGGCTGTCGAAAGACTCTCCGGTGATCACGCTCACCGACGTCCTCATCGTGAGGGGTTTGAACTGTGTGATGTCCCTGAGAAAAAGCACAACCTTCAGTTTGTATTATTTGCCAAGATGTGCGACATGGAAATGACCCGTTTATGCGGGTAGATCACAGAAACACGCAGAGCGGGTGAGTTGAGTTGCTCAGAACGTTGTTGGTTTTTTCCCCAGACCTGACTTGTGCTGCGCTCTCGTTCAGGAAGTAGTGCTCGTCCACAGCACCGCTCTGGTGGGCGGGGTTACTCATGAAGTACTTCTACGGAAACAGAATGAGGACAAAATAGATCAATGAATTACAAATCTCACCAAAGAAAGGTTCAGGTCTCCAATTTCCTGAAAATAACATGTATTAATGTATTAACCCCTCGTATTTATTTTCTTCCACTTCCCCAAAGTTCATTGCCAATGGTATATATTTATATATATATAACAATATGGGCATCGCACATTCAAAGAAAGAACATAGGTCAATGATCTTAATTCTCGAGTTTTATTTCTGCCAATAGAGAAACAGATATTGACACTGAAATGGACCAGTAACTGTATGTGTGTATGTGTGTGTGTGTGTGTGTGTGTGTGATGACCGTCACTAAGCTATCGGTAGAAACCTCTTTTTTCCCTTTCCTTAGAGAATTAAAGCACAATGATGTCCTCATCTCCTTGGCAACAAATGTCAGACATTCAGAGATTCTACAAAATAAAGAAATAAAGAGAGAGAACCAACCCGTGGGTGGAACCAGACCACCAGGCAACGAGACATTCAAGCACGCAGTGTTTTGTAATCCGTGTTTGAGGACGTGAGACTAAAAGGCCGAAACGTCAAAAAATCTGGTTAGATTAGCTTTACGTTCAGCGCTCTGCTGAAAACAAGAGACCCTTTGTGAAGCGTATTGTTTCCACTTAAAACCAAGTCTATACACCACGTTCTGGGCTGATGTTCATCAACAGAACCCGCGGCAGATGAAATGACGACAAGGCCTGGCGACAACTCGCCTACTTCACCATTTAAAACAGATTCAGTGCAGCAGACCCCAGGAACATCCACCCAAGCCCAGAGCTCATCTGCAAATACACACCGCTGTCTGCGGAGAAGGCATGTAGTCAATAGTAATGGCCTTTAAACATTATTTACAATGGCCTGCCAGAACCCGGAGTTTACGGTATAGCGCGCATAGGAAGATATACGGCGAAGTACGTTCGCGATGTCACGTCTGCAAACGGGTTTGATTCTCACTCGGCGTGTCTTGGGGGAGCTCACAAACTGTGATGATATGGAGAAAACAAATGGCTAATGGCTTCTCCCACCCCAATAGTCTCAGCGCAGATTATTGTTCTAGCACTAGCACCACCGTGTGGCCGAGCGGAGAAACTACTAGCAACAAACATACAAAGTACTGTACATGTTAAATGCCTCTGAATGCCAATTATTATTGTCATCATTAGTGGCATCGTTATTATTTTGCATATATTAAAATACTAAACACAAGTAATCATTTTATCAGGATACATGAATCTTGTATTCGTACTGTCGGAGAATAAAGTATCTAAAGACAAAGGACTTGAGTATTTACAACATGGCTCTAGGATACACACATCAGTCCCCTGACACCATTACAGTTCCTTCAAAGTTGTGTTCAGTGTGTGTGTGTGTGTGTGTGTGTGTGAGCCTCACCTGGCGCTGCACCACGTCCTCTGCGATGTCTTCGCCGATGACGGGCGGCGCCATGACGCCCAGGATGATGAGCATGCGAGTCAGTCCGGTGGCGGCGGAGAACTGTCTGACCTGGAGGGAGGGCAGCAGGTTACCGTACCTGCAGACACACGGGGAGAGACGCACGGCGTTCACACAACGACTCAATCACAACAAACACCTATATGACCTGCGATCAGTGCATTGTTCTCATTCTTAAGAAAAATTAATCAATACATTGGATTAAAAAAAAATAAAGAGCCAGCAGAAAGTACAAAGTTAAAATAAAAACCAGGCCCGGACGAGACCACGGTCAGCCATGGACATCCTCCTCCCTCAAGAGCCAAATATCTCTTGGAGACATTTAACTAAAAGAAAGATTATTATTTTTTTTTTTTGCATCAGCTGCCGAAGAAGAAGAAGAAGAAGAGCGCCAGGATTTTGTAACTCGGGAGGACCAATCGGTCTCGGCTCAGTGGTGCTCTGAATTGGCCGGTCTCGGCCCGCGGAGCTCAATCAATAGTGCCTACCCGGGGCGGCCGGCACCGCCACGAGACAGGACCCGCGCTGTAGATCAACCCGTCAACCGATGCTCGACATCAAGGCCTTTTTTTACTCTCTCTCTCTTCCTACCTCAGATATGGAAACACCAGCCAGTGTGCTGTTCTGGGATGGGAACACCAGAACCACCAGCCCAGTGTGGTGTTCTGGGATGGGAACACCAGAACCACCAGCCCAGTGTGGTGTTCTGGGATGGAAACACCAGATCTGATTGAAATCAGATCTCAACCGACACCCTCAGCACAGCTGTGCATTACCGTGCCAAAGGAAGGCAGCGGCGATCCGACCGGCCATCCACTTGAACTTAAAGGACAATACCGGTCAGGGTGATCAAACCATCGTAACTGTGTCTCCTGGCTTCACTAAAACATCCGTTACCGATATCATTTGGCAAAATAACCTTGTGATTCATCCTTGTACTGATTCTGCCACGCGCGCCTGCCACGAATGTAAACAATGGCAATATATCACTTTGGTCTTTGTGATGAGACATTTAGTAAAGTACTTGTATGGTGATTCACCGCTATGTTGTCCACAAACTCCGTACTGACCGACACACATTGACAAAAGTGCTATATTTCCATTGTTTACATTCGTGGCAGGCACGCACACTTAATGCTCTCCGGCAGAATCGGTACAAGGAAGTAATTTTGACAAATGATATTGGTAACGGATGTTTTAGTGAAGCCAGGAGCGACGGTTGCGATGGTTTGATCACTGGTCTGTTAACAAGGCCCTTGATTAGCAAGTGGTATTTGGTATTTGCAACCGACTTGGGGTTGTGTTCGCAATTGCCCTTGACCCGATGATCCAAAGGTGCTGTGAATTATCTTTGGTCTTCAGTCGCATTCTGAACCCTGAGAGTGTGACAGCAGGCATGTTTCCAGAACTCCCTGGTTGGTGGTTCTGGCGTTCTTCTCATCTAGCCCGGATAGCATGACGAACTAAGCACCAGAGATCCATTAAAGCGGTAGGAGGACACATTCACTGCCAGTTGAAACGTCAAGCCTCGCTCCGGCCAAGCATGTAAATGCTGATCGGTCAGATAGAGCTAACAGGGCGGACTGCGGTGCTCGGCCGATCGAAGGGCTGTGAACAGACGCTCGCAGATAAACACGTCAGACATCGCTGCAGGCCAGGAGCAGTCACAGACCGGGGGGGGAGGAAGGAAGAAAGAGGTGGGGTGAGAAAGGAACACGTGAGCTTATTTTCTCATTTCCACAGACAGAGGAACTTTTCAAATCAGACCTCAGGAGAGTGACATTCTGACATTGTCATCTTCTTGGCCGCCCTGCAGTCATTCTCCGCCATCGCAATTTAGAAGACACTCATCCACCCGGCTCTTTAGGGACATTTCAGCCTCCGCACATTTTCCACCTGTCACCTCTTCTTCCCTTGATTCTGGGAGAGAGAGAGAGAGAAAAACACACTCTCTTTCTCCATCAGACCACCCACTCGCCACACACACACAGACAGAGACAGACAGGCAGACAGACAGTTTGGATCTGGTCAAATCGTTCCCGGGTCTGGCATTCAGCGTTACTTCAAGGATTCTCCAGCCACCTGTCCTATTCCCTACTCTTCTTTTTCCATTTTTAATTCTGCCCCGGAGTGAGGATTATGCAGAGCAAGGCATGCGTGTCAAAGGGAAATTTAGTGGGTAAAGACGGCCAAGATGGCAGGATGAATTAATGAATGGATGAATTAAGCAGATAACGGCAGCAGACGAAGTAGGGGGCCATGTAGAGCAAAACGCCTCACCCATGTTGGTCATTTCAGGAGGGGGTTTCTCTCTCACACACACACACACACACACACACACACACACACACACACACACACACACACACAAAAACACACAAATACACACACACACACACACACACACACACACACACACACACACAAATGTAGATTGATTGCCTACAATAAATACAAATTACCAAAAAAATACATCTATATATGGACATACATATTTTCCAATTCAAGTCACATTTAGTGTCATTAAAATAGCCGCCTTGCATGTGAGTATAAAACAGCCATTACATCTGACATTAATAATGGAGTGCTTGAGTGACAGCGCTGCTCAAACACTGAATCGGCTCTCCTCCGGTTACGGTCTTTCAGCAGCTGTTCTGATCCCGACTGAACGCGTGTGATCAAATCCCATCTGATGACGTCAACGTGTCATCGGCCTCCTGTGATCCCGTCTAATGAGCTTGATGGAGATGGCGTCTCTCTCACACACACACACACACACCCACACACACACACACACACACACACACACACACACACACACACACACACACACACACACACACACATTCTGTTGTTGTTGTTGTTTGCTGTTTAGATTAGAGAGAGATGGGAAGGCATCTGCCTCAAACTCGAGGCCTTATGTCGAGGCAGGAACCAGGAACATTCTAGAAGTC
>OOFB01008962.1:10461-17961 GCA_900323305.1 Trachyrincus murrayi | reverse complement strand
GGGGACTTCAGCGCCAGGCACCGTATGCACTTCCGGGTCCGAGTAGTTCACTCTGTTGGCCAGAAAGAGCTCTCTGTCCTCCTGGTTTACTTGCTAGAGGGTTTTTTTTCTTCTGTAAATGTGTTTCTATTGTGAATTTCATTGCGCATACACATCCACATATTTATTTGCACTCATTTTCAAGTGGTGTTTACAAATCATCCAGGCCTAATTAGCAATTAGATATATCAGCAAGTGTTTCCGATTATAGAATCTCTTAAGTGCCCTCTACTATCTTGTAAAATTCATATGAAGGAATTGTGAGGTATAACAATCGCTGAGTTTGGCTGGGGAGGTTTATGGGAGGTATCTGTTAAAGTTGCTCATGTGAAGTGTAGTAGAGGATATCATTTGAAATATATCTTGTTAAAGTAATCTTATATAATATCGTGATTATTTTTTTACAGAGCCATGTGGGCTTCAACCTGCTGACCCCGTTACTGTAAATATGAGATGAGCAGTCTCTTCTTAAAACCAGCTTGTAAAACAGGACGTCACAGCTTTATATGACGTCCAATTTAACCACAATATTCTGGAAAACAAGATGCCATATGCGTCCACTCATTCGTGGGAAACAAGTCGTTTTCATCACAAATGGTAGGCCTATATGAAAGGATTTTGCCATCTTATAAAGATAGGATACGAGGCCAGAGACACTCTGGGCTGTTAGGGCTCCTCCACGGGCTGCTGGTGACGAAAAGAACACGATTCCACACTTTTAATAAAACATTTACAGTATTTTAAAGAACACATAAACCCCTGTGATGCAGAAGTTAATGTTTTGTTTTGTCTGAGATGGACCGAGTGGGTGGTACCGTGTGTATAGCATAGGTTACCCCGGACACGTGATCGGGGGGCGGCCAATCAGCGCGCCCTCCAGGTTTAACTATGTTAAATGTCAGATTGCAATAAACTAGAAGCTGTTGGTCGGGCCCGCGGAAATGGGCGAGCATAATCTCCTTAATCCAGGGTTTGTGGGACCTTTAGTAAACATCCACACTGGAGACACATTTTACTTTCCGAATTTTCGAGCCTCAGGGGGACAACTGGCGGGCTTACCGTCTCTATCCTACCCGAGGAGGGACAATGTTTGCTCCCTCCCGTGGAACCCAACGGAGCCGTGCAATGGATATCCCCAGTCCTACTTCAGCAGCCCCGTCTCCATCAACCCGTCTTTCAACCGGTCGTGTGAAATCACGCGACCCGAAGAGGGCAAATGCTATTACAGCAACGGGACCGGGACCAGGGACAGCTGCCTAGGCGGCGGCCTCAAGCGGGAGGACCGGACGAGAGACACGTCGTCGGCCGTGCCGCCTGACCACGGGATGCACGGCGGCGGAATGGCCAGCGGCGCAGCCTTCTCCAAGTACGAGTACGGTGCCGAGCAGCTTGCGCAAGACCCGCCGTCCTGCCAGTCCCTGGAATCCGACTCCAGCTCGTCCCTCCTTAACGAGGGGAGCAAGGCTTCGTCCGGAGACACGCAGACCCTGGTGTCACCGGGGAATCACGCAAGCAGCCTCGCTGCAGGCGGAGGTGGGTGTCTGTTTGTTTGTTTCTCCACCACCACCACCACCACCACCACCCCCCACACACACCACCACCACCACCACCACCACCGTCAACAGCTCATTTCAGCAACAGCATCGCCTTGATTCGTTTCTATGTATTTTGCATGTAGACTTGGCATGGTTGCAACAACAACAAAAATACGCCTAGTCTTTTGTTACTAAGCTGCACAATGTATAGTTTTATGAGCCTGCGGGACGCTTGAGGTGGTCTGCAAACGCCGCTAGGGGCTGCCCTATAATACCCCCACACGCCATGTGTTTGTGTGCAGGGCTGTATTTACTACGACGCATTTCACAGAAGATCTTCATATTGAACGCATGTCGCCAGTAGGCCACAGTCGACGTGGTATCTGTTATCTGTTAAAAAACACGTTCAAAATGCAGCAGTGATTTAAGGGGGAACTCGCCCTGGTCGACTGCATTGGATGGAGAGTTTTCTTTTAATGACTCGTAAACAGAATTAATATATGTGGCGGTGTGCTCCAGAGTTATTTAATGTGCCTTGAACCTCGCAAATAAGCAAGGGTATATGCAAGCACGATCCAATTATCACGTCATTGTAACTTTAACTGTATAATAAAAGGGGTCGTGTCAAAACCACTACACACCGGTGGTCTGTGTATATATATATGCAGATGTTAAAAAACAATTCGTCCATCCTATTTTATTTTTTTTGCATGTGCACACACGTATTACACATTGTACTTGTGATTTGCTGGATGTGCAGGAAAAAAAATAGATCAATTCGACATCGTTCTGCAGCGAAGCCTTTGGGGGCAGTTTTTTTAATATATTTTTTAAAGATTGTGACTAATTCGCTGTGTGACCCCTCCAGGTGCTCCGTGGTACCCGATGCACACCCGGACCAGAAAGAAACGCAAACCGTATTCCAAACTTCAGCTGGCTGAGCTGGAGGGTGAATTTATGCTAAACGAATTCATCACCAGGCAGCGACGGAGGGAGCTGTCGGACCGCCTGAACCTCAGCGACCAGCAAGTTAAGATCTGGTTCCAGAACCGCAGAATGAAGAAGAAGAGACTTATGCTGAGAGAACAAGCCCTGGCCTACTTCTAAACCCAGTAGGGCTAGACGGTGAATCGATAGGCAGTGAAATAAACCCTCGTATAGATCTTCGCATATAGGCTACGTCTACCCTTACATAGCAGGAATGTACAATCTGGATTTCCCAATATTTTGATGGGAGTAGCTGATATTAGTCGTGGATAATCCACACCGGACACTTGTTTCCAAAGGTGCGCTATCTCAATATTGTTGGTCAGTAGGACTATCTTAATGGTATGGTGGGAAACGCAAAGCTGTGATATTACATATATAAGTTGAAATATAGTGTTATTTTTTTTAATTTTTTTAAATACTTTCTTGTGTTATAAGAGGTAACGTCCTAAATAGCCCCCGAATGTGGTTGAGGTTACAATGCTATATTTAAATTGTACACAATACCTTTATGTTGGCCATTTGGCCATTAGGATGGGGAGGGAGCAGGTCCTGTTCAAATCAAAATACCAGAAGTATCGATGGCCGAGGAGCTGAGAGCGACACACACATTCATTTCACCACAAGGTTATGAGCTCTTCCAGATGAAGATCTTCAAACGGTTTCTAAGCGTCTGCAGAACGAGATTCTTGTTTGCGGAAGTGGGCTGTTCTCCCTAGATGTGTTGACCACAGCTTTCCCCATGTGTTGTGGACACGTTCACGGTCATGGACAGCCAGTAGTGACTTCAGAGAGTCAGGAGAGGGGAGCACATCCTCGCTCCGGTTTCTGTAGGCATATGACGGAACACTTGATTTCGTTTTTTTTTTTTGTTGTTGCATAATGTGCCAAAACTTTCTAGAGTTCAATTTCTTCCGAAAATCTGAAAAGGCACCAAATAACGGACATAAGTTGCATACGTTTGTTTGACTGGCATCACAGTTTGAGCTGCTATGACAAAGCTTCATGTTTTCTAACATACCAACGTCGCAGGGATCTCATATATATTTTGTAATCACATCAACATTAGTTATTTTCTATTTTAACAATCAGCAGAGTACGCATGCCACCGTGAGGAAAGAGATGTAGGGCCTACCGAAGGAGGCATCACTGAATAATGCAAATTAATATCTTATAGTCTAGGACTTTCGAAAGTTCTGGGCCGATTTGTATTCCTATTCGGGTCTAACTATGACATTATCTATAATATATAAGTAGGCCATAAGTGTAATGTATTTAAAAGCATGGTGTTGACGTGAAATAGCTATAAGCAACGTTCAGCGGGCGAAGCAGCCCAACTCCTTATATATATATCATTTTTTTCTTTATTATTTTTATATCTATAAAGATTAAGAGTTAACAAAAGTTCAAATCCAGCCACCGAAATGGATCTTGGTTTTTATTATGACTATGATTATACTTATTATATATTCGTATTATTACTAGGCTATCATTGTTACTATTAATTGCTTACATCGCGGATGTTTTCTACAGCTCATCAGGTGTGTTTGTCGTGTGTTGGGTGTCGTTACCTTAACCTGTTGGCCCATTCGTGTATAGAAACTATCTTTGTAAAAAAAAAAAAAGAAGAAAAGAAAGTAATTTGCATCCTATTCAAGGATCCTATCTCTTTGTAATGAATACTGTATTGTACAATATCGCATTCCACTCGGCCTACATCTTATCTGTTGTAAAGTGGTATACTAGTATACTATACTAGTACACTGTTATAGTAGCCATCAGTGTCAGCCTGCCATCAAGTCATGAGACATATGAGAAATAAAATGGCGGTGGCTTCCTGGCACATAACATGAACACATAGTGGCTGTTGTTGAACATTTTATACTTCCCACGTTGCATTCCCCTCCTATCAGCTTGTAAAGGATTGCTATGTTGTCTTGTGTGAGCGTTAATGTTATGAATGTATACGCGTAAGGTATTGAATAAACCGAATAGTATATGAAACGTGTTGTTGTCTCATTTGAGTGACTATATGAGCGTATATATATATATTTTTATTGGCTATTAGCCTGCAGTGAAACTATACAAATAGCCTACAAATAGTGAGCCTACTCTGTACAAGGACACGAGGCTACTGTGCTTATTGCTATTATGCAATAAGTGGGTAGGCCTACTGCTGAGCAGATCTGCGGGGGACTAGGCCTACACAACGCTAATTAAGATTTAGAATTTGCATCCAAGTAGCATTTTCCCACATTGTCTCTCTCTTTACCTGTTTGTTTGTTTTTAGAGCAAATTCAACGTTTGTTTTGCATGATTCAAATCCAACCCACACGCTGTCCTACGACCTGCACCCAATCACCGTCTCTCTCTGCAAGCCTGCAGGCGCAGCAAACACGCGATGGCTCCTGCAGCAGCAGCAGCAGCAGCAGCAGGGCGACACCCCGGAGCTGCACAGGCCTGCCCGGGCTCACAGACACGTTGTGGGCTACTCTTTGTTCGTCCAGGTCATTGTCTGACGACCGTCCACCGCATGCTGGTTCACTTTCCAACTTTCAAACGTGAGAAAAATAGTTATGGTCAAATTGAGAAAATGATAGGCTATTTGTCCTAGAGCCAATTTCACAATTCCACAAAGCACTCCCTACTGGCAAAGTGGTGTAAAGCCATGCAGGCATTAGCAATGTTTTCTGATAACTAGATTAAATAAGCCTCCTTTTTGCATAAACAACACAATTCCACTGGAATATATTCACCGATAAGAGGTTTCCATGTTGTGATCTGGTGTTACTAATGACATGACGGCTATACGGCACCCGAATGTCACCGAAACGACGAGGGTGTTTGGTGCACACTTACACAATACAGTAGAAGTGTGGATTTAAAAATGCCGACTGTTCATTCTTCTTAAATCATAAATCCACCGCTTATTTGTGGAGCTGTTATTCATACAGAACGGATCGAATGTGTTGCTCCAGTATGGTAGCTGGACACGTTATTGCCACAGCGCATTTATAAATCAAAATGAATACCCAATAAGTTGTGTTTGGCATCTCCTCTATATTTTAGATGCGACCATATGTTGTGCATTCAGAAAAACATAACTAATAGTACTTCTATAAATACTATAACTAATAGTACGCGCCTTGTATAAATACTATGCCTATACTGTGCTTCTTCTAGCCTACAAAATACACACACACACACACACACACACACACACACACACACACACACACACACACACACACACACACACACACACACACACACACACACTCGTGTGTTTATCATTATTACGCGTCGCTTAGGACTAAGCGAATAGCACTGGTAGGATTCAGTGATATTCGACCAAAATGTATCTGTAATATGCGTCACAATTGCATTTTACAGTGAATGTTAAAATCTCTATTATATTTAGCCTAGTTTATGCGTCAGAATGCATGGGCCCACTGGACCCCCACACACATAGGCCACATGCAATACTGTAATCCAGTTGGCGCATATGATTGTTCGTTCTTACACGATACAAGTGACTAAGAATTGTAGGCTATTCTATCACTGCCCACATAGCCTACTATTAATTAAGATGGACACAAATAGCGTGGGTTTGTGGTAAACCGTTGAGGTAGAAAACACACACTAATGAGATGTCTCTCCGACGTTGTTAACGTGAAAGAAAAACGTAAAGAAAAACCCGCAGGTTAGACTGAAATAGACTGTTCTCATACCTGCTTCGAGCGTCTATACTTTTATATATATATAAGTGACACACTCATCCTCTCTTTAACTATAAAGTCATCATCCGCCTAACCACGAAATAAATAAACATGCACAGTATGCATATTTACATCCCATAATGTAGCCTATAGACATGAGTTGAATGAATTTGTCATACGTGACACTACTACCACACTGTTTTCAACCACTACAGGCACGCGTCTTGGAGATGCGTAAGAGCAATACTGGACCAGTTTATTCAAGCAGTATTCTAGTTAGGTTAAACGAAGATGTAGACAAGTAGGCCTGCACAAGATATAATTGATACGCCTATATACACACCACCAATATATGTCAATGTATATCAATGTATATCAATATATATATCAATATATATATATATATATATATATATATATATATATATATATACATTGATATATATATATAGGCTATATACTCTATCTATGGTTAACTACAAATATTGGAGAATAGGCGAGGCCTATATTTAATATAGGCCTATCCCTATGCAGATCTGTAAAGTCAACAAAGATAAATCGATCAACTTTAATATACAGATACAGTATATGCACGACTTGCTTTAGAACAATGGGCGCGTATTGATCACGCACGTTTTAACTTGAACTTCACGTAGGCCTACCCTATTGTTGCTAACGCTACCGTGCTACTCCTCCACTACGAGATCACAGCCTAATACTGGACACATTTCAGCACATATGTTTAATATTGCGTTTCATTCTCTTGCATAGAATGTACGTTATTTGTTGCCGAACCATCGTATTTTATAATTTGTGTTTGCAAACACAAAGCATCTAAATGATCCTTGTTGCTATCTCAGACACCGTCAACATATCTCGTACATATCTCACTTGGCCTTGCAGGTCTTTACGCACCGCGTCTGAATGCTCTTGGAACACTTTTGACTTTGAGACTGGCTGAATGTGTTTATGGTGGCCTGTCTCCGTGTCCCAGGGGTCAGAGAGCTTCTCTGTGCCCTTCGCAGAGAACTTGTGTGTCATGTGGTCTCCGGCCAACCCGCTACCGTTTATGGCATGGAGCTGACTGGAGAAATAGAAAGGAAAACAATGTTTTTTTTTTCTTTTTCCGACGAGTCTCTCTCCCTCTCTTTGTGTGTGTGTGTGTGTGTGTGTGTGTGTGTGTCTCGGGAACAGAGGGAACAGCAGCAGCTGTTCATGAA